>PJEM01015574.1:0-29431 GCA_004023845.1 Helogale parvula
TTTTTTCTTTATTTTTACTTATTTTTAAAGCACTGAAATGTATGCTTTATTTTTTTAATATTTTTTAATTTATAAATTTTTCTTATTTTTATTTTTATTTATTTTTGAGAGAGAGACAGCGTGAGCAGGGGAGGGTCAGAGAGAGAGGGAGAGACAGAATCTGAAGCAGGCTGCAGGCTCTGAGCTAGCTGTCAGCACAGAGCCCAACGTGGGGCTCGAACCCATGAACCGTGAGATTGTGACCTGAGCCGAAGTTGGACACTTAACCAACTGAGCCACCCAGGCATCCCCAGATATAGGAAATTCTATCAGCCCACATTTGGCATCCTACTTTGGAAAATATAGAATGGGAAGCAGAATGCAGTAGGGCTGCATGGCCTTCTACAAGTTAATATAATGGTCCACACAGCAGTACAACTTGGTGCGAAGTGATGAAATCCACATCCTGTAGGGCACCTGGGAGGCTTAGTTGGTTAAGTGTCTGCCTCTTGATTTTGGCTCAGGTCACAATCTCTTTGTTCTGGAGTTTGAGCCCCAGGTGGAGCTCTGCACTGACGGCGTGAAGCCTCCTTAGGATTCTCTCTCTCCTCCTCTATGCCCTGCCTCTTCGTGCTCGCTCTCTCTCTCGCTCTCTCTCTCTCTCTCAAAATAAATAAAAATTTAAAAAGGGGAGGCTGCCTGGGTGGCTCAGGTGACTTTGGCTCAGGTCATGATCTCACAGTTCATGGGTTCTAGCCTGGAACCTGCTTCGAATTCTGTGTCTCCCTCTCTCTCTGCCCCTCCCCAACTTGTGCTCTTGTCTCTGTCTCTCAAAAATAAACATTTAAAAAATTTAGAGAATGGGGCACCTGGGTGGTTTAACTGGTTGAGCGTCTCCCACTTCAGTTCAAGTCATGATCTTGTGGTCCATGGGTTCAATCCCCATGTCAGACTGTGTGTTGACTGTTTGGAGCCTGGAGGCAGCTTTGGATTCTGTGTCTCCCTTTCTCTCTGTTACCTCCTCCCTCTGTCCATGCTATCTGTCTGTCTGTTTCCCTCCCTCCCTCTCTCTCAAAAATGAAGATTAAAAAATTTTTTAAATGTTTTTTTAATGCTTATTTGTTTTGGAGAGAGAGGAGAAAGAGAGCATGAGCAGGGGAGAGGCAGAGAAAGAGAGAAACAGAATACAAAGCAGGCTCCATGCTTTGAGCTGTCAGCACAGAACCCAATGCAGGGCTCCAACCCATGGACTGTGAGATCATGACCTGAGCCAACGTCAGATGCTTAACAAGGGAAGGGAGGAAATCCACATCCTGCAAGTGCAGGACTCCTGGCTTTGAAAGTTTCATGTATCACCACCCAGTATCTCTTATAACAACTCTATAGGTATACCCTCCAAAGTTTCTGGAAGGCATGCCCTGTTATGTTACTGCACTCGGAATCTTTAGAGTGCTGTATCCATCAGATACAGTTCTAGTCTAGAAGTCAAATTTACTAATCAGGTCATTTTTGCCATAAGTAAATGTAATAGATTTGACATACTGTAGTTATCAGGGTGACAGAGAAACAAATGCAATTAAAGGTCAAATTCTCATGCAGGAGGGGCAGGATTTTTGTTAAAGGACTAGAGTACGTAATAGATGCAGTACCTATGAGAATTACATGATAAATGTGACATTTCATTTTGGTAGGAAAAAGACAAAAGATAGTACAATTAACTCTGTGGAAGAAAATAAATTTATACCCTTGCCTCATACTACATTAATATAAATTACAGGTGATTTAAATATGTAAATATAAAATATAAAGCTATAAATTAACCATTTGACAACCACAATGGTGATAAGAAAAGTAAAACTCTGGGGCACCTGGGTGGCTCAGTCGGTTAAGACTTTGACTTCAACTCAGGTCAGATCTCACGTTTGTGGGTTCGAGCCCCACGTCGGGCTCTGTACTGACAGCTAGCTCAGAGCCTGGAGCCTGCTTCTGGTTCTCTGTCTCCTTATTCCCCCCCCCCCCCCCCCCCCGCTTGCTCTGTCTCTCTCTGTATCAAAAATAAATAAAATATTAAAAATTTTAAAAAAAGAAAAAAGAAAAGTAAAACTCTTCAATGGTTACTAAAACTACTAGGTATAAGATTTTTTTTCTTTTGAGAGAAGGTGCAAGTGAGCAAGGGGCAGAAAGAGAGGACAGAGTGAGAGAGAGAATCGGGGCTCAGGGCTGAGCTAACCTAAAGCAGGGAGGGATTCAAACTCACAAACTGTCAGATCATGACCCGAGCTGAAGTCAGATGTTTAACTGACTAAGCCACACTTAAGCACCCCAAAGGTATAAGTTTTAAGGGAAGATGAGAAACACATAGTCTGAAAATCTCTCCCTACAAGCTACAAAGGGGAAAAGTCTGTATAGTTAAACACCAGGGAAACCTGGATGCCCCTTACCCAAGTGATCAAAATTGACATCACCAGTAGTGGGACTAATGGACATTATATGCTTCCTGATGGGATGCACTAAGGACAATATCATGTTGCATTCCATAAAAATACATAACGACTCTAATCATAAGGAAAACCAGATAACCCCCAGTCAAGGGACATTCTATAAAGTAACTGATCTGTATGCTTCAAAAATCCCAATGTCATGGAAGAGAAAAATTGAGGAAGATTCCAGATTAAAGGAGACTGAAAAGACATGAATGCAAGCCATGATTTGTCTTACTGTTTTGTTTTAAAAATATTTTTAAATGAGGGTGTCTTGGCTCAGTTGGTTAAGCGTCTCACTTCGGCTTGGGTCATGATCTCTTGGTTTGTGGGTTCGAGCCCTGCGTCGGGCTCTGTGCTGACACCTAGCTCAGAGCCTGGAGGCTGCTTTGGATTCTGTGTCTCCCTCTCTCTCTGTCCCTCCCCCACTCATGCTCTGTTTCTCTCTGTCTCAATAATAAATAAACATAAAAAATTAAATAAAAAAGAGTTGGAATAAGGGGCAGTGCACCTGGGTGGCTCAGTTGAGAGCCTGCTTAGGAATCTGTCTCTGACTCTCCCCTACTCACACTCTTTCTCTCTCTCAAAATAAATAAATAAACTTTTTTTTTTAAATAAAGAAAAGAAAAAAATGCTATTTCAGAGTGCCTGGGTGGCCCAGTCAGTTAAGTGTTTGACTCTTCATTTCAGCTCAGGTCATGATCTTGCAGTTCATGGGTTTGAGCCCCACATTGGGTTCCATGCTGGCAGTACAGTGCCTGCTTGGGATTCTGTGTCTCCCTCTCTCTCTGACCCTCCCCCACTCATGCTTTGTCTCTCTGTCTCAAAAAAAAAAAAAACACCAAAAACGTTAAGGAATATACCTTAGATATACATGCATGTAAGCATGTATACATGAATATACACAATATGTATAAAAATGTTTATATGTATTACATTCCTTATTGATGCAACTTAGAAGTCCATCAACAGGAGACTAGTATGAATTGAATGGCAATCCATTCAATTGAATAATGTTATTAAAACTTGCAAGATGGGGATGCCTGGTGGCTCAGTCAAATGTCTGACTCTTGATTTTGGCTCAGCTCATGGTCTCACCATTAGTGAGTTTGAGCGCCATGTCCAATTCCATGCTCACAGCACCGAGCCTGCTTGGGATTCTCTCTCCCCCCTCTTTCCCCACCCCTCCCCCACTTGCATGAGCACTTTTATTTCTCTCAAAATAAATAAATTTAAACAAAAAGAAAATAGGCTGATTATTATTATTTTTTTAACTTGCAGGGGTGCCTGGGTAACTTAGTGGGTTAAGCATCCAACTTCAGCTCAGGTGATGATCTCTCTGTTTTTGAGTTCGAGCCTTGCATTGGGCTCTGTGCTGACAGCTCAGAGCCTGGAACCTGCTTCACATTCTGTGTCTCCCTCTCTCTCTGCCCCTTCCCCACTTGTTCTCTCGCTCTCTCTAAGAAACATTAAAAAAAAAACCTGCAAAAGAAAAAGACTTAAAAAATGATACAATCTGAGGCACCTGAATGGCTCAGTCTATGGAGCATGTGACTTTTGATCTCAGGGTTGAGAATTCAAGCCCCATGCTGGGTGTGGGACCTAGTTAAAAACAAAAACAAAAAACAGATACATAAATAAACACTAAAAGTTTTTTGTTTTTTTTTAAGGGGCACCTGGGTGGCTCAGCCTGTAAGCCTCTAACTCTTGTTTTCGGCTCAGGTCATGATCTCACAGTTCATGAGTTCAAGCCCTGCTTCGAGTTCTGCACTATAAGTTTGCAGCCTGCTTGGGGTCCTTTCTCCCTCTCTCACTCTGCCCCTCCTTGACTTTCTCTCTCTCTCTCTCTCTCAAAAAGTAAATAAACATTGAAAAAAATGTACAAAGATACAATATGTAAGTACTGATAAAACCATCTCCAAAATATATTCAGAGACAGAGAGCAAGCGGAGGAGGAGCAGACAGAGGAGTCACAGAATCTGAAGCAGGCTCCAGGCTCTGAGCTGTCACCACAAAGCCCAACGTGAGGCTCGAACCCACAAACCACTAGATCATGACCTGAGCTGAAGTCAGACGCTTAACCAACTGAACCACCCAGGTGCCCCCTGCACTATCTGAATTTTTTAAAAAATCAGTGTTTGCTGTCTATTTAAAATAATTTAAACAGGGGCACCTGGGTGGCTCAGTTGGTTGAACGTCCAACTTCAGATCAGGAGTTTGAGCCCCTCATCAGGCTCTGTGCTGTCAGCTCAGAGCCCGCTTGCGATCATTTGTCCCCCTCTCTCTCTGCACCTCCTCCACTCATGCTTTGTCTCTCAAAAATAGACATTTAAAAATAAAATCCCCTTTAGAACAAGATAGTCCTTAGATTAGGTAGTTTAAGGAAGTGAGTCTTAACCTAGGGTCCATGGCTAGGAATAATGGATAAACTTTAGACAGACTGTGAACCGTTGAATATATATTTAGAACTAGGTGTGTTTCTATGTGTGGATATTTTTTCTAAATAGCTTAATACTCCTATCAGATTCGAAAAAGTATTCCTAACTCTCCCCAAATAAAAAATCATGGTCTTTTAGGAGAACAGAATTGAAGCTATGTTTTGGTTTAAAAATCATGAGTGGGGGCACCTGGCTGGGTCAGCCAGTTAAGCATCTGACTCTTGATTTTGATTTTTCTCAGGTCATGATGTCACAGTTCATGTGATGGAGCCCTACATCTGGCTGACGGTGCAGAGACTGGGATTTCGGGATTCTCCCCCTCCCTCTCACTCTGTCCTTCCCCCACTAACACACCTGCTCTCTATCTCTCTTTCTCTCTCAAATAAACTTTAAAAAAATGTTTCCTGGGGCACCTGGGTGGCTCAGTCAGTTAAGTATCTGACTTTGGCTCAGGTCATGATCTCACAGTCTGTGGATTTGAGCCCCACATCAGGCTCTGTGCTAACAGCTCAGAGCCTGGAGCCTGCTTCAGATTCTGTGTCTCCTTCTTTCTCTCTGCCCCTCCCCTGCTCATGCTCTTGCATGTGCACTCTGTCTCTCTAAAATAAACATTTAAAAAAAATTAAAATAACTTTTTTTTAACTTTGTTTTTTAAAGTTTATTTATTTTTGAGAGAGAGAGACAGAGCATGAGCAGGGGAGGGGCAGAGAGAAAGAAGACACAATTCCAGGGAAGCTCCAGGTTCCAAACTGTCATCACAGAGCCTGATGCAGGGCTTGAACCCACGAACTGTGAGGTCATGACCTGAGCAAACTTGAGCACTTAACTGACTGAGCTACTCAGGTGCCCCAAAATAAGAACATTTCTATAATGTATATCTTATGAATTACAACTCCTTGAACATGGAATATCACTTAGCTAACTACAGTGCAAGTAGGCCTAGAATACTTTTCAGCAGATTAATCCTTTAGAAAACAAATTATGGCATCATGTTATAAGAAAAATGAAACTAGTATCATATTGTTTAGTACATAAACAGAAAAGTTAAAAAGATTTTGAAGTTAAAAAGATTTTGAAAGATTACCCATAAGATAAAGCTATAACATACTAAACAAGAATATACTAACTGACCTTATATGGCACTGTGTCTCATTATTGAACACGCTATGTATTCTCAAGACCTAGTTTCATTAGTTTTGATTTTTTTGAACCTTTGACTAGAATTCATGTTTCATTTTATAGGTAGTAGAATCAGAAGAGGAAATGATGCCCAAGGGTCCATGAAACATGTCTGCTCCGTCCTTAAAAGTGATGCTAAGGGGCGTCTGGGCAGCTCGGTCGGTTGTGCATCCGACTTCAGCTCAGGTCATGGTCTCACAGTCCGTGGGTTCGAGCCCTGCCTCAGGCTCTGTGTTGACAGTTCAGAGCCTGGCCTGCTTCTGATTCTGTGACTCCCTCTCTCTCTGCCCCTCCCCCACTCACTCTCTGTCTCTGTCTCTCAAAATAAAATAAAGACCAAAAACATTTTTTTTAAAGTGATGCTTAGATGTGCCTGGGTGGCTCAGTCAGTTGAGCGTTGAGCATCCAACTTTGGGTTGGGTCATGATCTCACAGTTCGGGGGTTTGTGTCCTGTGTCAGGCTTTGTGCTGACAGCTCAGAGCCTGGAGCCTGCTTGCAATTCTGTGTGTCCCTCTCTCTCTGCCCCTCCCCTGTTCATTATCTGTCTCTCTCTGTCTTTCAAAAATAAATAAGTGTTAAAAAAAATTTTAATAAAAAAAAATAAATTAAAAAAATAAAATAAAAAGTGATGCTTAGATAGCGTTTCTTCTTAGTGGTGATAGTCACAAGACATAAAATACATTTTATTTTTCTTAAAGATTTTATTTTTAGTAATCTACACCCACTGTAGGGCTCAAACTCACAACTCTGAGATCAAGAGTTGCATGCTTGGGGCACCTGTGTGGCTCAGTCAGTTGGGTGTCCGACTTCAGCTCAGGTCATGATCTCATGGTTCATGTGTTCGAGCCCCGCGTCGGGCTCTGTGCTGACAGCTTGGAGCCTGAAGCCTGCTTCAAATTTTGTGTCTCCTTCTCTCTCTGCCCCTCCCCCACTTGCACTCTGCCTCTCTCACTCTCTCAAAAATAAATAAACATTAAGAAAAAGAGTCGCGGGCGCCTGGGTGGCTCAGTCGGTTAAGCCTCCGACTTCGGCTCAGGTCAGATCTCACGTCTGTGGGTTCAAGCCCTGCATCAGGCTCTGTGCTGACAGCTAGCTCAGAGCCTGGAGCCTGCTTCTGGTTCTGTGTCTCCTTCTCTCTCTGCCCCTCTCCCTCTCATGCTCTGTCTCTCTCTGTATCAAAAACAAATAAAACATTAAAAAAAAAAAAAAAGAAAAAGAGTCGCATGCTCTACCAACTAAGCCAGCCAGGCACCTCTAATGTGTACATTTTAATAGAATCAAAATGGTGAATTAAAAAAAATTTTTTTTAATGTTTATTTATTTTTGAGAGAAAGAGAGCACAAGTGAGGGAGGGACAGAGACAGAAGGAGACACAGAACCAGAAGCAAGCTCCAGGCTCTGAGCTGTCAGCACAGAACCTGATGCAGGGCTCAAACCCATGGGCCATGAGATCGTGACCCGAGCCAAAGTCAGATGCTTAATTGACTGAGCCACCCAGACACCCCACGTGATTTTTTTCCTTTTAAGTAGGCTTCACATCCAGCCTGGAGCCCAATGCAGGGCTTGAACTCACGACCATGAGATCAAGACCTGAGCTGAAATCAAGAGTCGGACACTTAACTGACTGAGCCACCCAGGCACCCATAGGATTTCTTTTTTTTTTTTAATCATTTTTATTTTTAGAAAGAGAGAGAACTCGAGGTGGGGAGAGGGGGAGGAGGGAGAGAGAGAGAAAGAGAGAGAAAGAAAATATTAAGCAGACTCCATGCTTAGCATAGAGCTTGACGTGGGGCTTGATCCTGAAACCCTGGCATCATGACCTGAGCCAAATTAAGAGTCAGAAGCTCAACCAACTGAGCCATCCAGGTGCCCCCAATGCTAGGATTTCTAAAGATTGGTGCCTGAGGACAAAAGTCCACTTACCCCTCCTCTCACCCTTTATAAGTGAGGTTTAAAATGAGTCCTGTCACAAATATAACTTTAGACGGAAATATATTATCCTTAGAATATTCTGCATTTCTTCCCAGCAGAGTAACCTAATTATGATCTATATCTCTGTTAGCTGTGACATATGTTTCTCCAAACAACATTTAAATACTAAATGACAAAAACTAAAGAAAGTCCTCCTTGGGGCGCCTGGGTTGCTCAGTTGGTTGAGCGGCCGGCTTCGGCTCAGGTCATGATCTCACGGTCGTGGGTTTGAGCCCCGCATCAGGCTCTGTGCTGACAGCTAGCTCAGAGCCTGGAGCCTGCTTCGGATTCTGTGTCTCCCTCTCTCTCTGACCCTCCCCTGCTCGCACTGTCTCTCTCTGTCCCTCAAAAATAAATAAAAGACATAAAAAAAATTAAAAAAAAAAAGAAAGTCCTCCTTGGGTAGAATTTTCCTGTTTCAGGAGAATCAGTAAAATTTTACAGTTGGAAAGGGCTTTAAAGATCACTTAGTCCAGCCCACTCATTTTCAAATTTGGAAACAGCTAAATAACATGTGTGGCGTCATTTAGGTGAGTCCAATTTGTTTAATCATCATTAGTAAGAGTAATTAATCATTAGATAAAAGAGTATCCTACATCTGGGAATATGACAGCATGCTGATATACTAATTTCTACTTACCGCTTTAACATACTGGTCAACAATTTTCTATTTTTTTCAGCATCCATTTTCTCAAGAACATAAAGAGTGCAGCTTCAGCCTAGGTAAGGATGAAGAGGAAGAATGAGGGGCTCTGTCTAAACCAACAACCATTACCCTGGAAGGAGACTGAAGAGTTAACATGTATCGTTGCATTTAAATAGCATCCTGAAATGCAGCCCCAAGAAGCCTGAAATTTACCCACCCTGGTTGATATTCACAAACTATTGAATAAATCTTTAGAAAACAACTTTTACTTTCACGAAATTATAGTGAATCCATGCCTGGATGTTGAATATTGCTCCAAAAGCAATGGAAGGAAGACAGAAGTCTGGAAGAAGGCAACAACACATGATCAAAGGCATCCATTAAAGAATGACTTAAGTGATAAGACTGGGAGAACCAGGATATTATAATCTAGAAAGTCAGAATAAGAGGATATATGATTGAGTTTCAAAAAAATTGCTGAAAGATGGGGCACCTGGGTGGCTCAGTCAGTTGAGCGTCTGACTTTGGCTCTGGTCATGATCTCCATTTCATAGGTTCGAGCCCCGCATCAAGCTCTGTGCTGACCCATAGCTCAAAGCCTGGAGACTGCTCTGGATTCTGTGTCTCTTTCTCTCTCTGCCCCTCCCCTGTTCATGTTCTGTCTCTCTCAGTCTCCCAAAATTAAATGAATGTAAAAAAAAAAAATTTTTTTTAATTGTTGAAAGAAACTGGGGGGACAAGTGTGAACTTGTTCATTAAGTACTGGTATTTATTTATTATTTTTTTAAATATAATTTGTTGTCAAGTTAGCTAACATACACAGTGTACACACTATGCTCTTGGCTTCGGAAGTGGATTCCCATGATTCACTGCATACATATTTAAAATTAGAAAGCATGCTTTCCATCTTGAGAGACGTTGGGGAGGCAGGAGGCATTCTTTTTTAAGTTTATTTATTTTGAGGGAGACAGAGAGAGCTCGAGTTGGGGGACGGATACAGAGAGAGGAAGAGAGAGAATCCCAAGAAGGTTCCATGCTGCCAGCACAGAGCCCAATGTGGGGCTCGAACCCATGAAACCATGACCTGAGCTGTAACCAAGAGTCAGACACTTAACCAACTGAGTCACCCAGGCGCCCCAGGGGGAGTTCTTTAGAGAATACATAGTGAGCTTCGTGTGGCCCCTTACTGTCAATTTGTCTTATGGCAAGAAGAACCAAGAAGCCTCCCAGTGACAACAAAAAAATTAAGAAACATTTTATTCAAGGGGTGCCTGGGTGGCTCAGTCGGTTGAGTGTCTGACTTCGGCTCAGGTCATGATTTCATGGTTTGTGGGTTTGAGCCCCACGTTGGGCTCTGTGCTGACAGCTCGGAGCCTGGAGCCTGCGCCAATTCTGTGTCTTCCTCTTTCTCCACCCCTTCCCTGTTCACACAGACACTCTCTCTCTTAAAAAATAAATAAACATTAAAAAATATATTTTTTATTTGATGAAAGTTTTTTATGGGGTGTCTGGCTGGCTCAGTCTGTAGAGCATGCAAATTTTGATCTCTAGGTCATAAGTTCAAGCCCCATGTTGAATGTGGAGCTTGCTTAAAAATAGTAAAAATAAAAATAAAGAAGTGTTTTATGAAGGCACTTTTTTTTTTGAGGGAAAGAGCAGAAGTGGGGTATGGGCAGAGAGAGAGGGGGACAGAGGATCTTTTGCTGGCACCAGAGAGCCCAATGCAGAGCTTGAACTCATGAACTGTGAGATTATGACCTGACCTGAAAGTTGGATGCTCAACTGACTGAGCCACCCAGGTGCCCCAAGGCACTTTTATTTTTAATGAAGGCACTCTGGGGGCGCGTGGGTGGCTCAGTTGGTTAAGCATCCGGCTTTAGCTCAGGTCATGATCTTACAGTTTGTGGGTTCGAGCTGTCGAGTGCTGACAGCTCAGAGCCTGGAGCCTGCTTCAGATCCTGTGTCTTCCTCTCTGTCTGCCCCTCCCCTACTCATGCTCTGTTTCTCTCTGTCTCAATAATAAATTAAAAACATTAAAAAAAGTTTAATGAAGGCACTTAGGTATTTTCATTTCAGATATGTTCAAGAAGGGTTTACAGAAGTTCCTAAATAAAAGCTTTAAAATGAGCCATTAAGGAAAATTAAGGGCATTTTGGGCATATCAATGACATGTTTAAGGATTGCATAAATGACATTTATATGCTGCCTCTTAAGGGATCATGGGCAAGGACCACACCACATGCATCAATCTCTATTCTCCACAGTGCCCTATACCTTTTGGGACCCAAGTATTCGTTGAAAAAATAGGTAAACACTACATCGCCAAATGTTGTTTTTTTCTTCAAGTTTGTTTATTTTGAGAAAGCGAGCCCACGTCAGCAGGGGGAGGGGCAGAGAGAGAATCCCAGTCCAACATGGGTTTCAAACTCCTGAACCCTGAGACCATGACCTGACCCAAAATCAAGAGTCAGTCAGGTTAATGACTGAGCCACCCAGGCACCTCTCAAATGTCTTTTGATGGCACTATTAAGCAGAGAATTGCAGAGTTGAACAAATCCAGTTCAAAGTATATCCAATACATAAAAGTCTTTACAGAAAAATGTATCTGCCATACACACATCATTTTCAGAATGTAGTGATTACCTATGTCATTTTTTTAGCTAACCAAACAATGAAGCCTTATGACATTATACTACTGCATTTTGGATGATGCTATTTGACATTGCCCACCAAAAAATAAGAAATGTAAAAATCGGGGTGCCTGGCTGACTCAGTCAGTAAGGCATGCAGCACTTGATCTTGGGGTCATGAGTTCAAGCCCCACTTTGGGTGTAGAGATTACTTCAAAAAAAATGTAAAATGGAGCAGCTGGGTGGTTCATTTGGTTAAACATCTGACTTTGGCTCAGGTCATGATCTTATGGTTTGTGAGTTTGAGCCCTGTGTCAGGCTCTGACCAGCCTGCTTGGGATTCTGTGTCTCCCTCTCTGCCCCTCCCCTGATCGTGCTCTGTCCCCCCGCCCCCTCAAAAATAAATGAACTTTTTAAAATTTCATGTAAAAATTAAGGATTGCATAAACGTCAAAGCATGTATTTCTCTGAAAATCATAGCTATTTTAAAGTGGAAATAGGAGCACCTGGGTGGCTCAGTTGGTTAAGTATCTGGCTTTGGCTCAGGGCATGATCTCACGGTCCATGAGTTCGAGCCCTGCCTCAGGCTCTGTACTGATGGCTCAGTGGCTGGAGCCTGCCTCAGATTCTGCGTCTCCCTCTCTCTCACTGCCCCTCCTCCACTCACACTCTGTGTGTCTCTCTGTCTCTCTCTCAAAAAGTAAATAAACATTAAAAAATATTTTTAAAAAAAGTGGAAATAGCTGGAAGTGGAAGGTAAAATGAGTTTACTATAACTTCCATTTGATCATTTATATGAAGTTCTCAGCAACTTTACTTTTTTTAACACAAGAGTTATCATTTAAGGAGTGTTAGATCAGATTGGCTCTTTTTCTGGAAATTTTGCCATTTCCTCTTTTCATACAGGATTACATCATTAGGACTACCTCATAAAAGCTTCATGTTTACTCAGTATATTTTGCCAAATGTGAGAAAAACCATTCAGAGTAAGCCTCAAAAAAGTTTTCTTTGAATTCTCTCTATTCTTATTTTTTTTGTAGTTTATGTATGTATAAACTTCATGATACTTTATCTGACATGACTGTACTAATAATGAGTTATAGTCAAAGATTTTTCAGGGTGCCTGGGTGGCTCTGTTGATTGTCTGACTTCAGCTCAGGTCATGATCTCACAGTTTGTGGGTTTGAGCCCCACGTCAGGCTGTGTGCTGACAGCTAGCTCAGAGCCTGGAGGCTGTCTTTCGGATTCTGTGTCTTCCTCTCTCTCTGACCCTCCCCTGCTCATGCTGTCTCTCTCTCTCCAAAATAAATAAAACATTAAAAAAAAAAAAAAGGTTTTTCATCACCCTTATAAAACTGAAAACTACAGAGCTCCAGCATATTTTGTTTCAGAATTAGTTTATGATCTCAATCCCATAGTAGCTTGTTTTTTTCTTTGAAACTGGGTCACCACATGTCTTTTATCATTTTTTAAAAATGTTTTATTTGTATGTAATCTCTATGCCGAAAGGGGCTTGAACTCACAACCCCCAAATCAAGAGTCACCCACTCCACCAAATGAGCCAACCAGGCACCTCCCAATCCAAACTTTGATGTTCTGATGTCAGAGGAGAGAGAGATTGTTTCTACTTTCAAGGATCGAAGACATCTTTATTGAAAATAATGTTTCAGTTGAGGCCAAACCTTTATGTGTCTAAGCTATGAATAATTAATATATAATTATTTTAAGTTCATGGTATTACAAAGCAAAAAGAACAGAAAAAAAGGAAGGAGGTTAAAATATAAAGTGCACAGGGGCGCCTGGGGGGCTCAGTCAGTTAAGTGTCCAGCTTCGGCTCAGGTCATGACCTCACAGTTCGTGGGTTCGAGCCTCGCATCGGGCTCTGTGCTGACAGCTAGCTCAGAGCCTGGGTCCTGTCTTCTGACTCTGTGTCTCCCTCTCTCTCTGACTCCCTCCCCTGCTCGCACTCTTTCTCTCTGTCTCTCAAAAATTAATGAAAAAAAATTTTTTAAATATATAAAGTGCACAATATCTCTACCTTTGAATATGTCATGGACATGAAACATTTTCAACCTGAAAAAAATAACAGCTTGGGAATTAAAAGAAAAAAATAACTCTGAATTTGACTGCCTCCTTGTTTTCAAAGAATTATTAGTTCCAGAATTTTAACCATAATGACTTCTCTCATTAAAAACATATTTATATTTTTGCAGTGGAATAAAAGTGTTATCAAATAAAAATCTCTTGTAATGCATCAATAACTCCAAAGTAGCTGAACCAGATTAAAATACTTTTATTTTTTAAAGGCTTCTATTTTGATAAGTACTAGGAGCTATAAACTAAATAAGCTAAATAATCTTTTCTGCTAAGTTATCATTGAAAGACTTCATTTATTTTCACATTTAAAAATTTGTGTTAACGAAATATCCTTTCAATTTGCCTAGACTCTGAAAATTTTAGTCTCTGAAAAAAATGGACATGTCCTAGGTGAAAGCACCACCCAAATCTCTTTTGATAAATTACAATGAACTGCTTTTTGAGAGGCATTAAATTTTATTATTTTAAGCAAGTGAGAACTAAGAAATGTCTTCTAAATCATTCAGTTTGATCCATCAAGATTCTCCCTCCTTTACTTTCTGAGAATGAATTAAGCAGATAAAATGTACAGGGATAGTCACATCACATATATTAAAGCCTGAGTCCTATCATTGTGCTTATGTTAAATATTTAAAATAAAGATTCATCTGCAGAAGTTTTTTCCTTTGAGCCCTGCTGTTGCCATTATTTTTGCTAGGTTTTCAAATGCACCACTGCTAAAGCTATTTTGCAAGCGGCAGCCATGCTGAAGTTCTTTAATTCTATGGAAAAGTTCCTTCTGAAAAGTTGCACAGATGAATATTTCAACTCTAGAGGGGGAAAGCCCAAGCCAGACATAGTCACTGCAGCACAAATGAAAATTTAATGTCTTTTTCCTGAGTTATCCTTACAGAATTTTTCAAGAAACCACCAAGAATACAAGTAAACATAGATATTTAAACTGAGCACTTTAAATTCTTTAAGTTCAGTTTTAAATGTAATATTTCGTTTTCCTTTAATTTGATCTAGAATATCTTGCAATTGGTCTCAAGAGGCTCCAGTTACTTTTTTAAGTTTTTTTTTTTTCTGTAATCTCTACGCTAACACAGGGCTCGAACTCATGGCCCCAAGATCAAGAGTCACATAAAAAGGCTCCAGTGTTGTTCTAATGATCTATAGTTTCTATACAATTAAAATATCTAAATTGATGTATCTTCAGAAATCTAAGGGAAGCAGTTAGAAAACTAAAGGACAGCTGTAATTATTAGTAAACATTCACACTGATTGATCATCTACTAATTTGACATTTGACTCATCAATTTTAAAATTCTTGACATTTTTGTTTTCCTTTTTTTAAATTTTCTTTAACTCATAAATTCTGTAAAATGGTAATAATTTCTTATCTATGGTCATATGAAGCATGAGGATATGATTTTAACAAAGGAAACCATTGATTTAAAACGATTGGGGAGGTGTCTGGCTGGCTACGTCAGTGTAGAATGTGACTTTTGATCTTGGGGCTGTGAGTTCAACCCCCCGTTGGGGTGTGAAGAGTGCTTAAAAATAAAATCCTTAAAAAAAAGACTCAATTAAAAAGTTTTTAAAATGTTTATTTATTTTGAGAGACAGCATGTGTGCACGCTTGAGGGGCAAAGAGAGGGAAGGAGAGGATCGCAAGTAGGTTCTGTGCTGTCAGTGAGGACATGAACCATGAAATCATGACCTGAGCTGAAATCAAGAGTCAGATGCTTAACCGACTGAGCCACTCAGGCGTCTCTGATCTCTGGTATTTGAATAAGTGTTCTTTTCTCTGAAACTGGTTATATGTACACAAAATATCCTTCTCTGCATTATTTTCCAGTTTCAAGCAATAATCTCTTCCTCTCTTGGATTTTATAGAACTTTTTTGAAGTGGTCTTATAAATTCATTGATATTCCTGGTCTTACTCCTTTTACTGAAAACTGAATTCCACAAATATTGGTAGAAAGACTACTCAGTGCTCTGTTGTGAAAAAGGTAAAGGATGGTGAGTGGTGTAAATATTTTAACTGTCTTTACAGCCGTTGGAAACAAAAGCCAAGGAGGTTAAAAAACAAACAAACCAAAATCTCACCCAGGGACACAGGAGGCTCAGCTCCTTACATAGAAAACAGGTGTCATTGTAGTATCCACAGTTTATGAAGCTCAACAGACTTACAGGCTTCACTGTAAGGGTAGCTTTCTTTTCTTCAACGTGTATTTATTTTTGAGGAAGAGCTAGCAAGTGGGGGAGGGACAGAGAGAGAGGGAGACAGAGAATCTGTCAGCACAGACCCCAATGTGAGGCTTGAACCCGCAAACCGCAGAATCATGACCTGAGCAGAAGCCAGGCACTCACCCGACTAAGCCACCCAGGTGACTCAGGGCTGCTCCTCTTCAAAGGCACAGCCAAGGACGTTGAGCTGTTAGGCTCATGCATCTCGTTGGGAGTGGGCAGCCAGGAGTATTTAAGACCAGTGACCACACTCTGTGGTGGCGTGAGCAAATAGGAGCTCATGGTGGTTGTGCTTCTGCCAACTGCTCTTCAACAATCCAATACATAGTAGGGGAGGGAAGAGCTTGAATTACGCCACGGGGAGCTGTGAATGTGCACGTGCATGAATGCGTCTGTGCGTGTATGTGGGTGGATAGTAAAACACAGCTCCCCCCATCCTTGAAATTTCACTAAAGCAAAAAGAAAAGAAAATCCAAGCTCACTGTTAAATTATTGTTCATATGGAGTAAATACAAACGTCTCATTTTTTAATTTCTTAGCTTGCTGCTAAGAGTATGTGAAGGGGTTATTAACCCCTAGAGGTCCTGATGTAGCTGGCCGAGGCTTGGATCAAGTTTTTGAGAGCAATACAAGAAAAATCCTGGGTGAAAGAAATGGGATCTTCTTCCTTACCAGCCTTTTACATCAAACTGATTTTTACCCGTTTGGGATTATTTAAATGAGATTCTGAGAAAAATTACTGAGATAAACCATTTTTTCCCCTCAATGTCTCTTCTATCTCAAGGATCTTGCCTTTAACTTTCAATGATGTACAGAATCTCGTTAGTATAAATGGTTTTGTTTCTTTGTTTGTTTTGCTTTGTTTTGTTTTTAAAGTACTGGTATTGCATCTGGGAAAAAAGTATTTGTTATTATCTCCCACTCAGAACTATTACATGGTTTCATTCATGATAAACACATCTCAGCCCTGCCACTGAACTAGCTGTGTGTCTGCGTGCATTGGACCTTCCCTGACCTCAATTTTCTCAACTGTAAAATGGGAAAATATTTTACTTAATAATTTCTAATACCTAATAATCCCTCCAGCCTGCAAATTATAGAATTGTTTTATTATAAAACAGGTTCTACTGAAAGTCATATTAAAGGAGAATATATACTTTGTACAATACCCTAATTAAAAACACACACAAAAAAATCCAAACTTATTTATACAAAGTATCCAAGAATTTGGAATACATATAAAAAAAGGTAAGATATTTTTCTATATTGAGTCTTATAGTTCTAGCCCTAATATACATTGGCTCAACCTCTTTCTCTTTCCATTAATAAAAAGTGTTAGCAGTTTACACTTCCAAAGACAAAATGTTAACTACCAAAATTATATGTTAGAGAAACTCTAACTATTTACAATAGTGAATCTAGATATCTTCTGGTTCATAGAGCCTTTTCCTGTTACAAGTGCCGTAAGCACTTTGACTTCCCTTTATACTACAGAGTTGGCTCTCTTAACTTTACACCAACTCTAGCCTGGATTTTTGAAAATAATTTATTTGCATGTTTATATTGGTATATCCATAGCTGAATTCAAAATCCAAAGCCTATAACTTCATATTACACAGCATAATCACTTTGATAATGCCACTGTGTGGCAAGTTGCTTGAACTGTATTGCTTTCAAATTTCTGTTTGAATATCCAACCTATAATCAGTTATATATACATAAAATCAAATTATCCAATATTCTTGGGGCGCCTGGGTGGCTCATTCGGTTAAGTGTCCGGCTTCGGCTCAGGTCATGATCCCACAGTTCATGGGTTCGAGCCCCGCGTCAGGCTCTGGGCTGACAGCTAGCTCAGAGCCTGGAGCCTGTTTCAGATTCTGTATCTCCCTCTCTCTCTGACCCTCCCCTGCTCATGCTGTCTCTCTCTTTCTCTCAAAAATAAATAAAACACATTTAAAAAATTAAAAACAAAAACAAAACCCAAAAAACATCAAATTATCCGATATTCTTAAATTACTTGGTTTATTTTTTAAAAAATCAACAAAATTTGTTTTTATGACTTTATAAGTGCTTTTAATCTGTTGGCTTTTATTATTAAAAATTTTTTTTTAATATTTAAGTAATCCCTACATTCAACATGGGGCTTGAACTCACAACCTGGAGATGAAGAGTTGCATGCTCTACGGACTGAACCAGCCAGGCACCCCTAATATGTTGGCTCTTAATAAGTTATATTAAAAAGCTTTCATGGAAAAATTAGAAGGAAAAGAGACATATTTTAACCCATAGATAAAAGATTTTAACAAAATAGTTAAGTCTTCAGCTTAACTCTCATGTTTTTTAATTTTCCTCAAGGAAACATGAAAAAAACCCTCTAAAAAACAAAATAATTGCTTTAAAATTTTTTTTAACATTTATTTATTTTTGTGAGATAGAGAGAGACAGATCATGAGCAGGGGAGGGTCAGAGAGAGAGGAACACACAGAATCGGAAGTAGGCTCCAGGCTATGAGCTGCAGCACAGAGCCAGACACAGGGCTCCAACCCACAAACTGTGAGATCATGACCTGAGCCGAAGTCAGATGCTCAACTGACTGAGCCACCCAGGCGCCCCAGTAATTGCTTTTTATATCATATATAAAGTTACATTAAATGAAACTATAAACTATTAAAAGATTCTTCAAAAGTTAATTAGTAATACCTGCATACTACCCATATATTTAAGTTTTAACCATTAACTGTTTAAACAATAGAAACTAGAAAACCTGATCACTAGATTTGGTTGTGGGAAGATACTTTTATTTTTGGCTTAATCAAGAGTTCCACAAAAAACAAAAACAAAATAAAAGAGTTTCACACACATGTTGATTTTGATCTTTTTTCTTCCTTATACATCTTCTGTGTTTGGCTGTAATAAATTTTTCCATTAACTGCCATGTGTGAGAGTAATTTTGTGTATCACATTAGCAGAACACTGGTATAGATAAAAAAAAAAACACATGCACTACTTATTGTAAAATAAATGATAATTAACTGTTTTCTTTATTTAAAAAGCAGTGGTTATTCTTCATCTGTTTAAAATCTCAAAGTGTTAAAATGTTTGGCTCTGCTACTATAACATGACCATACCCCACCTCCTTGTAATGAGATAATTTAGAGATATTTAATACTCAAAGAAAAAGAGTATCTTACAACAATAGAAGGAAGGGACTATCATTACTTGAAACAACATTCTTAACTTATAGCCACTAAAAACTTTATTGGTGGTCAACTCTGAGGCAACATTACAGTTTAATCCATTTCCTTGTCCATCAGTAAATATCAAAAAAGCAGTAAATCACAGAACCCAGCTTCCACTTAAAGTGTGAGTTTCCTCGCCACATTTAGGTTTCAAAACATGTTTCAAAACAGCAGCAGACCATATCTTTGGCTTTTTTTTTTTTTTGTAAAGCCATTTTACAATTTATCAACATACGGATTGTGTGCACAAAGAGAAGTGGTAGACAATTCAACAGAAGAGTTTTGTAAAACTTCATAGTTTCTAAATAAATTCAACACCACTTTCAAAACAGGTCATCATATTATTCCGTAACTTTTAAAAATTGATCACATGTATGTTTTAATGATATTATTGGGTATTTCGTGTGTATAATAAAATAGTCTTTAAAAAATAGAAAACACGGCACAGAAACATGAAAACATTTTGAATTATTTAAATTCTAATGTTGAGGTACTAACAGCATCCTAGTCCCGTTCAATCTGTATTGTTACTCTTCTCTCTCCAGCTTCCAAAACATCCTGAAGAATTCTGATGGTGAAGAAAAAGCGTAATGATAAAATTGGGCTTACCTTGCCTGTTTTAACCTGCAGCCTCAGAATTTGAACACAAGTTCTATCTTGTTTCACAAATCTCCACAAAAGGCTTCCTCAGCAGGAATACATGTATATATTTTCATGTCCAGTTGCACAGACTGCCTTCATTCCATACCCAACAAAACTGCCCTCAACTGGATTTGTTGCTGTGGAGGGGAAAGAGTAATGTTATTCATAACTTTATTATCTATTTCACTGGATAAACATATTTACTGAAGTTTTTTTGTTTATTAATACTTTTAAAACAAAATTCAAATTAATCTGTTTTTAAAAGTTCACAATATTGGTTCTAAGTTAAAATTTGAATAGGACTATGATTGCCAGTGGAAGCATGGATAATGCATTACACCAAGATTTTAGATTTTTTAGTTGGTTTTCTATTGTAGATGGCTATTCACTTAAATCAAAATCATTTTATTCTTGGTAGTAAAGAAATATAAGAGCAAAAAAATTACTGTAAGATGTATGGTAACAGAAGCAAGGAGCAAAATTCTAGGCAATTTTCAACAAACGAAAACAAAACAAGGTGACAGCATTCTGTATTTAATTGTCCCAGAACAAAATGTTAACATAACAGAGACCATATATATTTCTGAAGTAACAGAATCGATTTTTTTCTTGTTTTTTTTTTATGACCTTCGTTAGTATCCTTTTATAAATTGGATTTGTAATAGCTGGATTAGAATTAGCATGTGTTAGAATTAGAAAGGACCATATAGTTATGTTGCTTAATGAAAAATATTCAACAGTAATATATTTCTAACTCGATTGTATCAAATGAGACACATTTTAAAGAGTTTTTACTAATATTTTGGGGGGTAAGATTTAATTAGTTTTAAATTATTCTCCAAGTCTTGGAAAGTGCTAGGAAAAACATTTTTAGATTACAAATAAGATATGAATAGTTTACAAAGAAAAATAACATTAAAAATAGAGAAATTGCTGGTACAGGACCCCCCCCCCCACCAGCCAATATTAAATAAGGGAAAACTATCAAACAGGTTCAATTATTGGTATTAAAGCTCAGTTCAAAGAAAGCTTTGCCTTAGGGAAGGCAGTGGCCACTGTCATTTTAAAAATAATTTATCGTAAATTTGTCATTTGAGGAAAGCAATTAAAAAATACCACCAACTTTTGTTTTTAAGCAAGCTACCACAAAAAAGGAGTAAATGTTTCCAAAGGAGTGTTAGGCACAAATTTTAGGACAAATCTTCATAGTGTCAATTTTGATAAAGATTTCAGATCTTAAGTTGTTTTTTTTTTCCTGCTATGTCTTATGGTCTCAGATTCTTATGAACTTCAGCTGAGATGTCTTGAAGTAATGCTAATCCTCACCCAGCCTGTTGCTTCCATCCTTAAAACTGGGATCATCATACTAAGAGAATCTCAGGACCAAAATGTAAACTGAACTCAAGAAGGAATGAATTTTAATGAGTCAAAGTGGAAATGGTAATAATGGTCTGTACCATTATTCCTGCAAATAAGGAATTTAGGAATATACTCTGCCTTATTAAAACGTAAAAACTAACTTTCTATTTATAGACATGAGGAATTCCTCAGTTTATCCCTAAGATCATCTAAGGAGCTGATTTGTCTATAGCTGATTTGTATGTACAGGTCACAAAACCTGCTTTTATGAAAGGGACTTTTAGTTCCTAAATTTTGTGGAATGGGATTCTGGAAAAGAACTGGCCAGGAAAACAAACGGTTCTAATAAGAAAAAGGTAACTTAAGATATGTCTTTTAAAAGCATGTGTTAGAAAACGCTGAACACTAGCCATAACCCCAGCATGTGCTTTGCTTTCCGATTATCTGAGAGGAGAATGGGTTCTTATTGTTTTTTCTAGTGGGATTTCATGCCTGAATTACTGTCCCATTTTGCTCCCTTAGTTAATACATATTTAGTGTCTACCACCTTCCCTTCACCTTTAGCAAGAAAATCTACAGGATAAATGAGTTACAACCAAGAAACCAATTTAAATGACCAACTCTTCTCAGCCTCTCCACACCCCTCCCCCCACAGACAAAATGCCTATCTTCTTTGTTTTCTGTGGCCCATCAGCAAATAGTTTTGTACACACAACAATTACCAAAGACTCTTTCCACTAAAGGTCTCAATCCTTCTTCCTCCCAGGAGAATTGTAATAACAAGTGAATATTTTAAAGTTTCGCTCAAGTGAAGCGATAACCTAAAGGATATAATTGCAATAAAAGGAATCATGTTTATCTACTACTTTAATCATCATGTATAAACTTTACCAGATAGATTAAAATTCTCATTCCTGACTTAGTAGTTGAAAATTTAATGAATCAATTTCTCCCAACCAGAAAAAAAGTTTATTAAAAGAAAAATATTGGTTATAGGAACCTTTGAATTTAAGAAAACATTTGAAATTATCTCAGGTTTTAGAGTTTTGGCTTGTCCAGATTAATTTTGGAACCTTTTTTTTACTATTTGAAATTTTCTCTAAAAATTCTTTAATACTTTTTCTTACTGTATCATTTTCAAAATATAAATATTACAGATTATTCAAGTCCCAACCTAAAATCACTTCACAAATAATCTTGGGATTTTAAATTTTTTAGGTTTTTAAGGGTTATCTAAATGAACTCTATGATCTTCAGCATTACACTATAAATGTAGCCTCTAAGCTTTAATTTGTTCAACTCAAAACAAATCATTTGTAAGTTACTCAATTTCTGAGAAATAATTTTACATGAAAATTTTCAAAAATACATATCTATTAACCACTTTACTAAAATGTAGTCAAAATATATACACAAAATGTAAACAAAATAGGTCTGTGTTTTAGAAGTTTTTCTTTCCTAATTTAGTTTAAAATTTGTTTTAAAGAACTGCTCAAATACCTTTTAGTTTTATGGTAGGTGGTCATTTATGTTACTTTAATTAGTTGGCTTATAGAGATTAAAACGAAAGAACAAATATAGTTTTTCCAAAAGAATTTAGGATGATGTAACATCCCTACTAGCTAAGAGATAACAATATAGACAAAATTTTGAACTCACAGATTTAAGCCGATTCTCTCAAAGTTTTTTTTTACTGGGCAATTATTGTTTTACCTTTTTTTTTTTTTTTAACCAAATCAGTATTTTGTTAAGACTTAAAATGATGAACAATTATTTGTGAACTAATTATTAAGTTGAATTTCTAACTAGTACATTTTCTTAAGATACTGAAATAATTTGAGTCTCTTATGAAATTAGATATAACAAACAAATTCACACTTCCCTTTTTTCTGTCATGGCCAGAGTTCTGGTCTTTATTTTTGAGAAGAACAGTAACAACTTATGTGTGTAAATACAAACGCACCAAAGACACCACTACCTAGAATACAGCACTACAACTGTGAGCTCTATCAGTTAACCAAATTAAATAGGATTATTCGTTTGTTTTGTCCTTTTCCAAGACAAACGCGTATTTTAGTTTTCTCCCCGTCTCCACCAAACCTCAGTAAAATTAGAACATTTCAGTTACAGAAATCGCTAATCCTTCAAGGTCGGTCTCAGCTTCTTTGGTCTTAGGGCAGCTTCAACGAAAACGTGGTCTAGGCATAGTTGACTTTACCCGGAATTTTTCGTTTGCTTTTTTTGGAGGGGTTGTTTGGTTTTGCTTAAAACAACGATGTGGACCACAAAAGGGGGTTAAAAAGGGAGGGGGCAGAAAGAATAGGTTTTTCTAGAAGCCCAGGAAAATTCAGGTATCTGAAAACGTATTTTGTTATTTTAACGAAAAGAGATATAAATTCTAAATTGTTGGAAAGGGGCAGGGACCGATGTGACTCCAGCTGGTGAGCATGGCGCAAACCGAGGACCTCCGGGTGCTGGACGTTGGGGGAAGGGTGGGGACTCTGCGGGCACCACGCGGTCAGCCTAAGGGGCGGGCTCCACACGCACACTATTTTCTACTCTTCCTTAGTTACCTCCCTTTTTCCTCCTAGGGGGTTGGGGCTGGGGGCTCGAAGTTAAAAGGGTGGAAAAACGAGACCACTAAGAGAACTCAATCCCACCCCTCAACAACAAAACCAATGAGAAGGAGCAAAGGGTTATTTTCGCGCCACAAAAGATGGAAATCCAATGGAGGCTCGGGGTCCAATGAATGGAAACCAGCAAACGGCTCCGGCGGAGGCAGCCGACGGTGATAGGCTCCCTCCGTCCACCAATCGGGTGAGCGAAGAAGGCTTCCCCCCCCCCCCCCCAGCCAGGGGCGGTGTCTCTATCCACGCCGGTTGCTCAACTTGGTCGCGGAGAGTCGGCCCCGCAGAGCGCGAAACCCCGCCCCGGGGCCGCGTTTGCGCGCCGCGTGCGCCCCTCTCGCGGCCCCGCCCCGGCCCGGCCCGAGGTGCAGGGGTGAGCTAGGGCTCCTTGCCGTCTCTCTTCGTGGGTACCAAACCTACCCCAGTGCCAGGCAGCCTCTCGTACACTCGAGATAGGCCTGAACACACGCTGCTTGTTTCGTCGCCGCGGCCCGCGGTGGGGCGCGCGCTGGAGGAGGAGGACCTCAGGTAGTGTCGTGTGGCGAGGGGAACTGTGGAGTCTCCCCTGACCCCTACGTCTAACTCGGCCACAGCTCGGCGCGGAGGAACAGATCCCGAGGCGGAGCCAGGAAGTGCCCGTCCCGCGACAGGGCCGGGGCGGTCCAGTGGTCTAGGCGCTCCGAGGCGAGCAGACGAGCGACGAAGGGTTTTACCATTGAGAGCTGCAAGAATCCCGCCCTCTCTTTCCGGGCTGAGCCAGGGGCAAAAGGAAACTGGCCCATCTTTTCATCTCCTAGATTTTAAACAAAAATTACTGAAGGCAGATTCTCGAGAGAGCAGAGTTAGGTTACCACTTATCATATATCTGGTTTAAACACGAGTCCAGGAGAGCTGTTTGAAGGAGCAAGAGTATGTTAAAAACACCTCCTATGGGGCCCAGGCAACGACGCGGCGGGCAGTGCGCGCCCACCCCGCAGTAAGGACTTCGGCTCTCCGGTGGTCCCCAAAGTGGCCGCGTGTTAGGGGTAGCAGCAAGAATGTCCTTTGTTTCGCCTCTACCTGCTCAGCCTTCGCTCATAACCTGCGGATACAGCAACGGTAACAGACCTTATAAACGGTTTTTCTCCTTTAATATTATACTGACCCATAAACATTTTTATTGCCCTCAGGAGATAAAGAGTAGTTGCAGCTGTCCAAAGAGCAAACAGGCTGCAGTTGGTGACACTCAACCGCATCAAAGCACACACAATGGGTGGGATTCTCTTGTGGAGTTAAAATTAGGAGCTGCAACTGCTTCGGGAAGAACTCGGAGTAGCCCATGTGCACGGTTAATTTCCTGTGTGAGACTTAATGGAAGACTGGAAGTTAGACTCACCTTACATTCATTTTTGAAAACCCACTAAAGATACTTTTGCACTTGAAATGCCAGAAAAAAAGACAGTTACCCATGTTCTTTTTACTCAACCAGTGAATATATATTTATCCCTCAAATGGTTGTAAGATTGGAAGTGGAATGCACTGTATTCACCACCCTTTGATTTCCGAGCTTGTATGACTCCTGTATGTTTTTAAGGTCCTAGACGGAGTATCCAGTTTGTTAAAATAATACACAGATTAAGTTCACGAGTCCCAGGAACATATTTCATCAAAACAGCACACAGTTGTCTTAAATTCCAGCTGTTAGATGTGTTTGATAGTGACCGACAAGCACGGGCTAGCGGGCTAGCATTTATGGAAGATAAACAATTTATCCCATGCTTTAGAAATAGATCCTTCCTTAGGTCTCAGTAAGAGCAAATACAGTGACCAATCCAGAAGGTTCCATTCAAGTGACTTTGGAAGCAAGCTGAATATAGAAAATTTGTTCTTAATGAAAAATTACTAAAAGTTAAATGATCAAAAGACTAGTTTATAATAAAGAGCTACTTAGAAAAGCAAACATTACTAAATGAATGAAAACACATTTCTCAAATAGCTTTTGATCACATGCAACAGGTACATGAAAAAAATTCCTAATTTTTTATATTTACAGTTTGAATACTACAGTAAAGGAGGAATACATATTTTTCCTTTTTTTTTAAGAATAAAGGTTTTTTTGTGCTGCTTCGGCAGCACATATACTAGAATAAAGGTTTTTTTTTTTAAACATGAAAAGGAAAATTAAGCTCTTTTTGGAAGTTAAACCTAAACTTAAAATCTCACCACCCAAATGTTCCTTATTGAACTCATACTATAGTTCTAAGCTTTATTACACAATAATAGCACATTTGTCTCCTCGATCTCATAAAGTAAAAACATTTCACTAAATTAAATAATGAAAATACTGTGAAAGTGAGTTTACATTTAAAAAGTTGGATTTGCTTGGCAGAAAGAGAAAAACCTGTTAGAACAGTTGCATTTAAAATGGATGATTTGACATCTTCCGGTTCCTTAACACAAAATTGTAAGTTCCTTTTAAAAGAAAAAAATGTAAATATTTCATGCAATAATTCCCACATGTTGAAAGAATTGCCATTCACTTTTTAAATTGGAAAACATACTTTAAATGTCATATACAGATATGACAGAGAAACGAACTCTGATCCAATTTTAATTACTGAAATGTTTTCAATTTAAGTCATATTTTCTCTATCACACATTTTCTACTAAGAGTACCAGATCATTAAAGATTCCTGTTTCTATTTCCCTGCTACATAGAATTTCATTCGCTTTTTAAAAACTAAGCATTTTTCGTCTTTTCCATGGAATACCTGTTAAAAATATACCCCAAGTAAATGGTGCAAATGAAGCTTTTGAGTGGAGTGCACAATCAGTAAACGACACTAGTAGATTTCCATAAGAACCCGAGCACTGTGTTCATTTCCGTATTCCTCTTCTCCAGTCTACATTTTGTTGGCCCAGTAAAGGCTTCACCGGGCCCAGACCCTCCCCCACACACCCACCATTGTACTCGTTACATCCCGGGGAAATTATGAATGGTTCTCATGGCCAGATGCCGGCAAAAACGAGGCAGAAAAAGATTTCAACAATTTTTCAAGTGCGAATATCACCTAGGGGTAACGCAGGGCGGTCTTCCTGTTTTAAGAGTCCCAAGTTCTCCAACTAAAATTCTTTAAATAAAAGTACCAGCCTACCCCACTCCTCCTCCTCTGGAAACTACAGGAAGAAATGGTTTCCGTTTAGATACCGACTTTTCCCACTATGACTTCTCTCCTCCGGCCTCCAAGGCTCGGGGCGCCCCCATCCCCACGCCAAATACCTCCGCTTCTCCGCTCCCCTCCCCCACCGGTGGCCAAGCCCGCCCCCGGCCTCATTTATCTCTGAGCCTTTTCTGAATCGCGCAACCAATCGCAAACGCGAAGCCGAGAGGCATCGCGAGCGCAGGCGGAGGAGGTGTCGCCCAGACACCCGCCCAGGACGCCGCGGGCTCCCATCCCCCACCGCCTTGACTAGGGGCCGCCCCATTTCCCCGGTGCCCGGGGCCCGTGAAGGGTGCATAAGGTGGGGCGCGTCTGCCCGCTTCTCCCGCCCCCTCGCACCCCCTCGTTGCGTTTCCGCCCCTGCCAGGTCTGGAAACGTGCTTGCGGCTTTGCAGGTTACACTTCAAATGTCATCAAAGCCACAAGGCGAGTGAAATTGCGACTCTTTGGGTTTGTTAATTACCTATTTTTAAAAAATCGAATATTGAAAACTCTGGCAACTAGAAGCTGAGAAATTGCCTAATTAGCACCTCCACCCGAATCTCATTAAAAATAATTCTTCCCTTCCTCCCCTCCCCCTCAGGATCCGCCCCGACCAGATAACCCTTTCTAAACTCTGTTGTGACAATCAGCGCCGCCGGCCGCGCTCCCCTCCGCGCCCCGGCTGAGGCTCCTTTAGCAATTTTTGTTTTTTTTTTTTTTTTTTTTTTGCCTCTTCCTCCTCTCCTCTCAGGGTCTCTCGCTCAAGCTCATTTCCCCTCCCCCTCTCTTCCTCCTCTTTTTTTCCGCCCCCCCGAAACCCACTCTAATTGAGGCGCTGGGATCCCTCACGTGAGACGTTGATTTGTAGTTTGAACACGTGGCTCATTCAAAAAGCCGGACACTCGGAGCGGATTTTTTCCGCCTCCTGCTCCTTCCTCCCCTCCACCCCTCCCCCCTCCCTCCTGGCAGTCACCCTTCTGGGTTTTTTTTTTCCATGGGGAGGCGGCGCTTTCCTTCACGTAGTGTGATATTTTCACAGTCCGCTGGCCGATGCCAAAGGGGTTGGGGAGGAAGAGACAAAAAGTAGTTCTTCTCCCCTCCTCCTCCTCTCCTTTTTCTCGCTAATCCCGCCTCCTCCTCAGAGTTAGGAAGACTCGTTGATGGGTTTGGGTCGCAGCAAGGCTTTTCTTTTCTTTTCTTTTTTTTCAATATCCAGAAAAGGAAAAACAAGAACCTTCGGCTTTGATTTTTCGCTTGTCGTTCTTGTTCTTGGTTCCTACGGTGTTGGTGTGTTTTAAGGCGAGAAGACGAAGGGAACAAAACCCGCCGGAGCCCTCCATCACTGTGGGTGGTTTTAATTTTTCGTTTTCCTCAGAATTTTTTTTAACAACCACTCTTCACAATGAACAAACTGTATATCGGAAACCTCAGCGAGAATGCCGTCCCTTCGGACCTGGAAAGTATTTTCAAGGACGCCAAGATCCCGGTGTCAGGACCCTTCCTAGTGAAGACTGGCTACGCGTTCGTGGACTGTCCGGACGAGAGCTGGGCCCTTAAGGCCATCGAGGCGCTTTCAGGTGGGCCCGCCCCGGCCCCGCCGGCGCGCCCGCTCCAGCCCTGCCTGGGTCGCGCACCCGGAGCCAGGCCCGCGGCTGCCGCCCGGGCGTCCAACGCCGGGCCCCAGGCCCAGGCGAGACCGGGCGGGGAGGTGGGGCGAGGCCCGGGCGCCCACGCGCGTGAGGTCCAGGGTGCTTTTCTCAGCGTGGGCTCCGACCCGGACCCCGCGGCTCCCCTCCTCCCGGGGCGTTGCGGGCGGACGCGCTGTCAAGAAAGCCCCGGTGCGGGCACGGACCGGAGCAGGGCTGGGGGAGTCGCCACCGCGAGCGCCGGACTCTGCGCTCGCCCCGCCCAGGCCCAGGCGCGGGCTCCAGTCTCCGGCTCGCCGGGCCTTAGGGGCCGAGCGCGAACGCCCGTTTCTCCCTCCCTCCTTCCCTCCCTCCTTCCTTCCCTCCTTCCTTCCTCTCTTTGCACGTTATTTATGGTGTTGGTTTCGCAGTTCCCCCGTCTCGCCCCAGACCCCGGGCGCGGGAGAAGGCAAAGTGGCCTCGACCCTGGGGCAGAGTGAGGCCGCGGGTGGGTGCCTAAGCACAGGCGGACCGGCGCTTCCTCTAGGTCCTGCGGGACGCAGGCTGGTGCGACCTGGGTTCCACGCTCAACCTCCTCCCCTGCGACGAGTTAAAGGGGCAGGTGGGCGAGGGCGGCGGGTGGTCGCGGGCAAGGGAGCCCCAGCTGCGGCGCCGTGTCCTGGCCTCTCTCTTCGCCCCGGCCTACGGGGGGTGTCGGGGCACTCTCCGCGCGGCGCGGGACCTTGCATAGCGGGGCTGCGCTCGAGTCCCTCCAGGAGCCCGTGTTTTTTCGTGTGGCGGGCGCCGCGCCCTCCTTGGCGCCTTGTTCATTCTGTGCTGAGCTACATCTCTGTCGGTGCACTCTGTGCCGACCGTGTTCCTAGAGGGCCTGGGCTTGAAGCCGGGAGAAGGGCCCGGCGTCCCCTCCAGCGGGCCAGCGTAGCCCGTTCCTCGGAGTTTGTCTTATGGGAGGGTCCAGGGAGGTGGGCGGAGGGGCCGCGTCCGTCCTGCGGCTGTCGTGGGGTTGGGTGACCCCTGAGGTGGGAGGAGGAGGCCAGGGGGTAGGATGCTACCCAAGTAGTGGGCCAGCCAATTGGCCCCCC
>PJEM01015575.1:0-29428 GCA_004023845.1 Helogale parvula
CTGGTATTGGCGTCCTCACTGCATCCTTCTCTCTGGATCCCACGGACCTTCCTGCCGGCAGACTGACGTCCCTGTGTTTCCTCATCACACCTTCCACTCACACACCACAGTCTCCAGGAGGACCTTGAGACCACTTAATCAGGGACACGGAGGAGTATTTGCCCACAGACGTGTCCACAGGGCCCACCAGGCTGCCTCTACCCACTGGGCCAGGACTGTACCGAGCATAACCGCACATTCACATTTCTAATACTGCTCCTATGTTACTGTGCCCTCCACTCGTGAGTCCCAAATAAGGAACTAATTCTTCAAACATACCTGAGGCAGAAAGCAGTATTTGCCAAATCTAGTGTTCCAAGCAGATGGAGATGATGCAGCTCCTCAAACGCAATAATATTAACATTCTGTGTTGCAAACGGTTCTGTATTACCCGTAACTCACTAACATTTACCCAGCGTTCACTGTGGACTATGCCACGTTTGGCGTCACTTAGTGGCGTTATCGTATGCGATGCATCCAACTTCCCGAGAAAGGACAGACATTGGAGACGCCGCGGCCCTGCCCTCAGTCATCTCGCAGGGGTACTCGCTTTCAAGATGTCCTCCTGTCTGGGTGCCTCATGCCCTGACTCTTGCACAGTAAGAACTTGCTGACAGACAACGTCTTAGTCCTTCAAGAAACTTTACATCGGTTAGTTGGGCAGGCTGTTCTCTGATGTTTTGATTTGTCCTTCCATGCATTAAATAACCCATAAGGTCTGTCATGCCTGCCTAACCCATTATTGATACTTCATGACTGTACTCTTTCTTCTCAAAGTCTCTCAATACAAAGAGCTCGTGCTGAAGGGCCTTACCAGCTACGGCCGTATTGAATCCAACTTTATTCTGGTTGTAGTAACTATTATGTGGTGGATGTCAGAAAATGAAGGAGAAAACTGCTTTTATAATCAACATTTTTAAAAAAATTTCTTAATGTTTATTTTAGAAAGAGAGACAGAGTGTGAGTGGGGAGGGGCAGAGAGAGGGGGAGACACAGAACCCAAAGCAGGCTCCAGGCTCTGAGCCGTCAGCACAGAGCCCGACGTAGGGCTCGAACCCACAAACAGTGAGATCATGACCTGAGCCAAAGTCAGCAGCTTAACTGACTGAGCCCCCAGGCGCCCCTGTAATCAGTACTTGTTTGTAAAGCAGACACCACGACCAGGATACACTGAGCAAAACAGATGGAGACGACCAGCGTGGACCGTCCACGCTGCTGTGGCTCTGTTCGCCACTCAGCCGGCCCGGCCGTCGCCACAGGCTCCTCCAGGCACAGGAAAGTAAGTCAAGAAAGTAACTCCAGCTGAGGCGTCAGGCTGTTCCAGCAAACCAGTGCCCCCCCTCCAGCCCACACTGTCTCCCCACCTCCGCCCACCCACCTCCGCCCACCCACGCCACACCCTTTCTCAACCAAACTCTCAACAGGTCCAGCCACCACCCAAGGAGGTGACTCTGCACTCTCCCCCTGCTGGCTTCTGAGGCTTCGTTAACAAATGTACCACTGCAGGGGCGTGGGGCGGGGGGGCTCAGCTGGTCTAGTGTCCAACTTCGGCTCAGGTCATGGTCTCACAGTTCGTGGGTTCGATCCCCGCGTCGGGCTCTGTGCTGACAGCTCCGAGCCTGGAGCCTGCTTCAGATTCTGTGTCTCCCTATCTCTCTGGCCCTCCCCTGCTCATGCTCTGTGTGTGTCTCTTTCTCTCAAAAATAAACATTAAAAAAAATTTTTTTTAATGTACCACTGGAATGTCCCTGCACACGTGAAGCGTCGGTCACTGAAGAAACTAGGAACCACACTTCAGAGGAGGGACATTTCCCACGAAGCTGAGTTTCGAGGTCTAGCACGTGGACAGCCTCCTCCCAGAGTCCTGGGAAAAACCCTAGCGATGCACTCTTGAGAAACTTGCAGCAGTGAGATATTTCTGTGTTCTTTTTCACAAAGAAGGCATCTTCACGATACAAAGTTCAACCCCACAAAAACCCCGTACTCCTAAATGGCACCTGATCCAATCGCAAAGGCTCTTGTTGAAGGACCAACGTCCGGGCAAGTCCGTATTATATGTATTTATGTGATACCAGAAGTTGTTTCTCCTCCAACATGAAAACAAAATTAGTTAACCTTCGGCAGAAGGGAGATAAGAAGAAAAAGACAAATTTCATGCTAAAAAGAACAAAATGATTATGTACTACGATATGCCTGCTTTTCAGATATATTTTGAAGCATTTCTGGTAACTGGTAGGAATCTTTTTTTTTAACGTATTGCAGGAGAAGTGGGGGACAGGATGGCAGCTCTCCCAAAGGACCCTGCTGTGTGGCCATGGTGAGGAAAAGTGCCCGTACCCAACGGAAATGCCTCTAAAACTCGCTGATATTTACGAGAAATTAGCACTGGACTTAAGTGACATGAGGACCAAGGCAACCAGAAACAACGAAAACATCAAATCAGAGAAGTAACAGTTAGTAGCACAAATGACACCTCTAACGCCCCATGTTTGAGGCTGAAAGGAGGCTGGTGGAACCAGTAAATACCCACGAGCAGGAAGGCTGTGGAAGGCCCTGCAGGGCGCGGCCTGAGGCGCAAGGCTCGCCCAGGCCGCGAGGATGCGGGGCCCCTCCACACTGCCCGTGAGGATACGGGGCCCCCCCACACTGCCCGTGAGGATACGGGGCCCCCCCACACTGCTCGTGAGGATGCAGGGCCCCCCCCGCCACTGCTCGTGAGGATGCGGGCCCCCCCACACTGCTCTTGAGGATACGGGGCCCCCCTGACACCGCCCGTGAGGATGCGGGGCCCCCCTCACACTGCTCATGAGGATGCGGGCTCCCCCGACACTGCTCGTGAGGATGCGGGGCCCCCCCCCCACTGCTCGCAGGACCACACTGGCAGGGGCTCAGAACGCACGGTGCAGCCGTGGGCCCTGGGGGTGGAAGGCGCCCCTCCAAGGGCGACTTGGTGGCAGTCTTGGGCTCACTGACCACTGGAAACAGACACAGTGCTGGCCGTGGGGAGCAAGGGTGTGTCCGATGGCGCATGTACTGTCTCTGGGAAATGAATGAAGGACAAGGGGCCCAAGGGGTGATGGGACTGCATCCCCCGGCCAGAGGAAGCGGGCAGTGCAGCCACGCCAGCCACACCCACACCGGGCGCTCCCACGCGGGGAAGGCAACTCTTCACAGCGGGCTCCTCCTTGGATACAAGGAAATTAAGCGACCAAGACGGGTCCATAAAATAGCATTCAGGATTAGCAAAGACGAGTGTGTGAGAAACTGGGAGGCTTTGCCCTCCTGGCATCCATTTCTTCTCTTTTGGAGCTTTAATCACAACTTTTAATAGTAGATTTTAAAAAATTGTTTTTAATGTTTGTTTATTTTTGAGAGAGAGAGAGTACGCACACAGGGAGGATCAGAGAGAGAGGGAGACACAGAATCCCAAGCAGCTCCAGGCTCTGAGCGGTCAGCATAGAGCCCAACGTGGGGCTCAAACTCACGAGCCGGTAGATCATGACCTGAGCCGAAGTTGGATGCTCAATGGACTGAGCCCCCCAGGTGCCTCAATAGCAAATTTATCGAGTAAGTATTCCCGTAACTGCCTTTCTCCTCACGCCGCAGTAACGTTCAGACAGGGGAGGGGGCGTTATAGCCTCAAGACCATCCAGTGCCTGAGAAACAAGAGACGCTCCATAAATGTTTCCAGTAAGCGAGTCATGATCTGTGCTGTTTACGTGGTGACACGGTGACACCTTACACACCGCAGCCCTCTCTCCTAAGGGTCAGCCCAGTGACCCAGCTGCCTGGTGACACGCGCCCCCAAATGTCCATGACCGGCCACCTCGCAAGCTGCGGGATAAAACTGAACTTAGCCTCTCAAGAAATTCTGTATCCACACTCTCACAAGCATGCAAAGATGAGACACATGTATCCTCTGCAGCATTACTTCGCAGGCGCAAATATAAAGAAATAATCGGGAACATTCTAATGGGATGGGACCCGCTTGCCTTTTTACACTAATGAAGAAAGTGGGCCGTATGCACTTAAATCAAACAAGCTGGAGAGAGCGGTTCATCCTACGTTATTAAGTGACAAGAGGGGCGTCAGGCGTCTGACTGAGCCTCAGGTTGGTGGGTTCGAGCCCCACGTCAGGCTCTGTGCTGACAGCCGGGAGCCTGGAGCTGCTTCAGATTCTGTGTCCCCCCCATCTCTGCCCCTCCCCCCATCAAAAGTATATAAAGATTAAAAAAACTTTTAATACAAAAAGAAGGTTGCAAAATGCATATTTCTGTTCAAAACCATCGTCACACACACGTGTAGTTTGAAACGTAGGGGAGGGGGATTGTTCCTTTATGTTGAACATGGGTCACACCACTGAGTTTTCTGAGGGAATAATCACATGACCAAGGAATAACACTAATAAAAAACAGTCAGAAAACAAACCTTTTCTGCATTTCTAATCTTTACTACGAACTTCTCATGCTCAGTCACCAAATCCAAACCTTGGTTGTTCTCCTGGGCTCCTCCTTTCCCTCACTGGTGGAATTTTATAAACAAACACATCTTTATCAATTTTAATTCCTTAGCATTAGAACAACACTTAGCATTTCTGGTATCTATTCTCTTCACCCCATCCTACTACTTAACTTAAGTCTAGATCACATCTTTCAAGGCCGTCTCCTAACCGGCTTCCTGTCCCTCACTTTGACACTCTTCCCCCTGACTCTGTCTTTGGCTTCCACACTTCCAGAACCTCCACTAAAGAGGGAAGCAGGCCAGCAAGCAGGCCACAGCACAGATCTAACCCTTCCGGGCCCTTCCAGTTTGTGCAGCAGAATCCAATCAGTCTGCCCGGGCCACCGCCAAAACAGCGCCTCGCACCACGTCTGCCACCGCGCCCCACAGTTTTCTAACCATAACCCTCCTGGCATTCCCTAAATCTTCCATAATTTTGTCCATGCTATCTCCCTTAGCCTGGAATGTGCTTCCCTTTCCCAACTCTGCTCTGATTAAGAACTCTGCTCTGACTAGGAATTCAAGCCAAGCGTCACCTCCTCCTCAAACTCTTCTCCGTGTCCCTCAACTGGAATGCTCTTTCCTCTTCCTCTGTGCTCTCTCGAGGCTTCCACTGCACCAATAAAATCAAAGAGGGGCCCCCGCGTACCAGGCGCTGCTGAGTTCCAGAAACTTTAAATGCACTGTGCCTCCCAGATTAATGCAACTTCGAGGTCGGCAGCCTTCCGCGTTTTATAGCTTACAAAATGTTGAAACGGCTCCCGTTTTGGGAATGACAAAACAGAAGTTGGAAGGGCTGGGAGGGAAGGCAGGGGAGGGAGAACTCACCCAAAACCTTACGGTAGAAGAGATTTTGGTACCAGCCAGGTTGCATCGCTTCTATTAACATTTCATTGTACTTACCTTGCTTACATCTCTCCCTTTCTCTGCAAAGCCCTAATCTTCTTGGGGACAGGGACTAGTTCTGATTCACGCTTTGATCCTCAAACCTAGGACAGAACTGGGCACACAGCAGGGGCTCAGATAGCTATGGGGCAATGCAGCCAAGTGAGTCAGGAAGGCCACAGCCAGTAGGGGACCCAGGCTTTGGAGTCACACAGCACGACCTTGAATAAACTTTTCAGCTCCAAGCCTCGGTTTCCCTAAAAGTCCAAAAGTGATGAAAAGAACTGTGTGTAGGGCTGTGAAAAGCTGTCACAAGGTAACACAAAGCACCTGACACCCAGCCTGGGACACAGCAGCTCCTCAAACCTGCTCTCAACGGCTACAGTATCAGTGAAGAAACAGAAACTCACTATGGGGCAGGCATCAGCCGGTAAGGGCTGAGTTTTGCTGATGTAACAAACGATCCCAGAAGCTCAGTGACTTAAAACACCAAGGATTTATTTGCACTCACTAAACTTGGCCCCGGAAGTCCTGGGGGCTTACCTCACTCAAGAACTCAGAACAAAACCTCCTAGGACACGTCACTGCCTGTCACAGCAGGGAAAGAGGACACGGGAAACTGTGACACCTCACCTCCCTCCACATTTGATTGGTCAGAACAAGTCACATGATCTGTCATGAGCTAGAAGGGGACGAGGAAAGGCAGTCTCCCCTCATTCTTTGGAGAAAGACTGGAACTATCACATGACCACTGACCGCAGTGGGAATAGAAGAGCAGTTCTGAGAGCAGTGGGCGGAGCAGGTGTGCGAGTGGGGAAAACGCTGAGGGCAAGCAGAGGGACGAGGGGGACAGAGGTCAGCACGGGTCAGAGAGTACGTCAGGTCCGGGGAGGAGCACCTGTGGTGGGACCTGAGGTGGCTGAAATGCAGAACACGCGGGAGCCGCAGGAGCTCGGGCCCATCAGTGAAGACAGGCCGATTCAGACTGTGGAGGGCGTTTGTGCTGTAACAACGGCCACACGAGTGGCGGGAACCCAGGAGACCAAGATGATAGTCGGAATTTAATGTGATCAACGTAGGGTTCTTAATATTCCAATAGGAAGTGTATTTATTCTGCTGTTACCTTGTCGTAATTATTTTATTTACTGATTTTTATGTTAGAGAGGGTGTGAGCAGGGGAGAGGGGCAGAGAGAGAGAGAGACAGAGAGTGGGAAAGAGAGAGAGAGAGAGAGAGCGAGAGCGATAGCAAGAGAGAGAGAGAGAGAGAGAGAGAGAGAATGAGAACCAGCAGGGGAGGGGCAGAAAGGGAGGGGGACAGAGAATCCCAAGCAGGCTTCATGCTGTCAGCGCAGAGCTCGATGCGGGGCTTAAACCCACGAACCACAGATCATGACCTGAGCCAGAGTCGGACGCTTCCCTGACTCAGCCATGCAGGCACCCCTCCAACTTCAAGTTTTAACGAACGAGTCTTCGGGTACAAACAGCTGAGGACCCAAAGCAGTGTTCAGGTCAGTCCTGACACTGTTCCTGGCCCTCGGCTCTGCAAGGGACTCTCTCCTGAAACCGCGTTCTTTCCATCCAGCCGAATTCCAACGTTTGTTTCTCAACCCTTTCAACTGCCAGAGACAAAATCTCAACTCAGACCAGCTACGCAAAAACAAAACAAAACAAACAAACAAAAGGTGTGAAGCCCTGAGGCGTCACCTAGTTCAATGGAAAACTGTGTGTAAGAGAAACACGTGACCTCTGTGCGGACGCAGACATCTTCAGGGCCCTTGTCACTAAGTTGTAACGGAGTACTTGTCACTTGTAACGGAGTACTTGTCACTATGTTGTAATATGTTGTAAAAGAGCACCTGTTACTACTTTGTAACGGAGCACCTGTAACTATGTTGTGACAGAGTACTTGTTACTACGTTGTAATGGAGCACCTGTGACCATGCCGTGAGGTGACTGGCGACACGCGGCCCTGTGTCCCACACGGTGGGACCAGAACTCTGCGTCACCCGCCATCCTGGCAGCCCTGAGGCAGGCTCTGACCAGCACTGCTGGGGTAGAATCCCTGGGCCGATGATGGGACACTATGAAGTGTGAGCCCCGATTCACGGGCCTCCTCGCGCAGCAGGAGAGGAAGGTCTGCTACCAGAGGGGCGTGAGGAAGAGAGAGAAGTCGTGATCACTAACCCGGAGTATTCTTTCTCTCTGAAACTAACTCTGTCTCTGAGTAAACACCTGCTGGCTTATCAGCTTTATTAGCACAGCCATCACGTAGGTTCATTGCCGTGAAAGCAACAGGAAGAAAATTCTCGATAAATATTAATCTGGATTTCTCTAAGAAAACCTGCCACGATGTTTGGATTAAACAAGTCACATTTGTTTCATACAACTTGAGGTGTAACAAAGACCACGCACTGTTTAGGTTACCGGATCCCATTCATTCAAAATCAACTCTCTTTCCCAGCATAGGAAGACTTGCCAAATTCTGCTTAAAAATTAGACTGTTGGGGACACTTCTCCAAAGAGGACATCCAGATGGCTTACAGGCACATGAAGATGCTCAGCATCACCATCATCAGGGAAACACAAATCAAAGCCACACTGAGGTACCACCTCACGCCAGTCAGAGTGGCTAAAATGAGCAAATCAAGAGACTATAGATGCTGGCGAGGGTGTGGAGAGACGGGCACCCTCCTACACTGTTGGTGGCAATGTAAACTGGTGCAGCCGCTCTGGAAAACAGTGTGGAGGTTCCTCAAAAAACTATCCGTAGAACTCCCCTATGATCCAGCAATAGCACTACTAGGGATTTGCCCAAGGGATACAGAAGTGCTGATGCACAGGGGCCCATGTACCCCAATGTTCATAGCAGCACTGTCAACAATAGCCAAATCATGGAAAGAGCCTAAATGTCCATCACCTGATGAGTGGATCAAGAAGATGTGGTATATATACACAATGGAGTACTACATGGCAATGAGAAAGAACGAAATCTGGCCATTTGTAGGAAAGTGGATGGACCTCGAGGGTGTCATGCTAAGTGAAATAAGTCAGGAGGAGAAGGACAGATACCATATGTTTGCACTCCTAGGTCTAACAGGAAAACAGGAGAAACCTAATGGAGGACCAGGGGGAGGGGACGAGGGAAAGAGAGTTGGGGAGAGAGAGGGACGCAAAACCTGAGAGACTATTGAATACTGAAAACGAACTGAGGGTTGGAGGGGAAGGGGGAGAGGGGAAGAGGTGGTGGTGATGGAGGAGGGCACTTGTGGGGAAGAGCACTGGGTGTTGTATGGAAACCAATTTGACAATAAAACTGTTTAAAATAAAATAAAATTTAATTTAATTTAATTTAATTTAATTTAATTTAAAAAATAAAATAAAATAAAAAATTAGACTGTTGGGGCACCTGGGTGTTTCATCCGGTTAAGCGTCTGACTTCTGATTTTGGCTCAGGTCATGATCTCTTGGTTCATGAGATCGAGCCTCACATTGGGCTCTGTGTTGACATTGCAGAGCCTGCCTGGGATTCTCTGACGCTTCTCTCTCTACCCCTCCCTTCTGTGCACACACACACTGTCTGTCCGTCTGTCTCTCTCTCTCAAAATAAACATTTAAAAAAGAAAGAAAATCATACTGTCATCACTATGTGCTGCCGAGAACTTCAGCTGGTTCCCAAGACCGCACGGCATCTCCTTACCTCTTCCACTCGCTCTATGGCCCTTCTCTGGGGCACTAGCACATACACTGTAAACGCGAGAACGACAGATTCCACTTCGGGTTTCAAGAGTCCCACAGGGAACAAATATCTACACAAGATCATCCAGGCTCCGTGATCAACTATGAATCTGAAAGCAGACCAAGTGAGACTTCTGTTGCTCCAAGAATAACAGAAAGTAGTTTGTGATGTGAAATATTCACTCTTCTATTTCTCTGAGCGACGTCAAGCCCCGGCAGGATCTCTTCATCCCTTCCCTGACCCCACCGTGTGGGTAAACCGCAGGTCACCCTCCTGCCCCACAGATGCTGGTGAAACCGTCTTCACATCAGAAGATGGTGTCAGAAATAAAGCTTTATGGCTTCGTCCCGCCAAGACGAATGCTCATTAAAGCCTACTTTACGAAACTACTAAAACAGCCCACGAGGCAAGCGAAACGCACCTCACTACATCGCTCTCATGAATACCTATGAAATACCTAGGCGCCCACACATCAAAAACCAAACCTCGCCATTCTAGCCGAGGGGGCATAAATTCAGGCAGAACCACCAGCAAAGTCCTTGATTACATTTGCAATCGGAAACAATGCTTACAGCTGAAAATGCATTCAAATCTGACACACTGTGCATTTAAAAATTCAAACAAAAAAGGTATTTTCTAGTTAGGAGACAGTTGCTGTTTTATGCTTATTTTTCCTGCATATAGGCATCCTTTCACCTGAAAAATAAATCTCTCACTTTGTTTTTGCTCCTCGTATCACGTGGTGAAATAGAAGGGAATGTCAGTTTCCCAACAGCGGCTGCCGTTTCAGGAGTGATGTTACAGATTCTTTGCGTGTGCGCTTGGATTCTTACTTATGTTTCACACTCCATAACTCAGTAGTCAATGAACTGATACTTTAACTGATTACAGTCAAGAAATCTCCTACTTGGAGACACTGAGGAAGCCCGCAGAACTGTAACGTGGAGGTTATTAAATGTGTTGTCACAATAAAGTGTGAAATTACCTAAACGAGTCTGAACAGGACAATGAAAGCTAAAGACATAGTAGTAGTTCAGTTAACAATGTACCCCAGCCCTTACTTCTCTCTCTTCAGCCTTGGACCCTATATTAACTCCTAAGACCAGCTTATTATGTCTGCTCCTCTATGCAACAAGCATTCAGAGTCGGTTTGAACTGAACTGAACATCTCTCTCCCTGGGCCACCCCTCCCCCGGGACCCCTTTCTCCATGCCTCTACATGAAGCCTGCAGGTCTTCCGGGGTTCGCAGCCCCCCTCTCCTCTCCTCACACGCAGCCACAAGCTTAGGTTGTGCGAATCAGGGCACAGACATCGCTCAAGGGTTTCCACACCTCCCACCCCCTCTGTCAGTCAGTCGGCCCCACACACTTCCGGATTCTTTGTCCACTCTGCTAACCACTCAGTTGTAAATTCTGCCCCTCCAAGCCATGCTCCATAAACACCAAGTAATCCCTGTAAATGCTACGTTTACTCTTCATACTCTCCTTCTTAAAACCATTAGCCAGGGGCACCTGGGTGGCTTAGCCGCTTAAGTGTCTGGCTTTGGTTCAGATCATGATCTCTGGTTTGTGACTTCGAGCCCTGCATCAGGCTCTGTGCTGACAGCTTGGAGCCTGGAACCTGCTTCAGAGTCTGTGTCTCCCTCTCTCTCTGCCCCTCCCCTGCTCTCTCTCTCTCTCAAAAATAAATAAACATTAAAAATTTTTTAAAAAAATAACCATTAGCCAATTCTCATCACTTGAAGATGAAGCCAAAACTATAAAAAGAATGAAGCCCATCACCCCCCTCCCCCAACAGGCACATGAAACGATGCTCAGCGTCACTCATCATCAGGGAAATACAAATCAAAACCACACGGAGATACCACCTCACACCGGTCAGAGTCGGGTAATGGTCATGGTGGGGGGCACTTGTGGGGAGAAGCACTGGGTGTTATATGGAAACCAATTTGACAATAAACTATTTTTAAAAAAATGAATGAATCCCAAAGTTGGTAGAAGAAAGAAAGTAACAAAAACTACAGCAGCGATAAATGAAATAGAGATTAAAAAGACAAGGGAAGTGTTCCATGAAATGAATGTCTGGCTTGTTGGAAAGAAACAAAACTGCATCCCTTCAGCTAAACTCGCCAGGGAAACAAGATACTCAAATAAAATCAGAAATGAAAGAGATGTTACAACCGATACAACAGAAATACAAAGGGGCGTAACAGACAAATCTAAACAGTCCTATGCCAACAAACCGGACAATCTAGAAATGGATAAATTGCTAGAAACATACAACCCGCCACACTGAGTGATGATGAAATAGAAAATGTGAACTAGCAAGAAGACTAAACCAGTAACCAAAAACCTCCCAACAAGCAAAAGCCTACAACCAGAAGACTTTAATGGTGGATTCTACCTAACATTCAAGAATTAATAACAATCCAGGGGCACCTGGGTGGCTCAGTTGGTTAGGCGTTCATCTTTGGCTCAGGTCATGATCTCACGGTCTGTGGGTTCGAGCCCCGCGTCAGGCTCTGTGCTGACAGCTCAGAGCCTGGAGCCTGTCTTTGGATTCTGTGTCTCCCTCTCTCTCTGACCCTCCTCTGCTCACACTGTCTCTTTCTCAAAAATAAAAATAAAATAAAAATTTTAAAGAATTAATGACAATCCTTCTCAAACTCTTAGAAAAAGAGAGGAAACCTCTTAGAAAAACATTTTCTGGGACCAGTCTTACCATGGAACCAAAACCAGGCAAGAATTTCACAGAACAGAAAATTACCGGCCAAAATCTCTGAGGACTATAAATGCAAAAATCCTCAAAAGAAAGTTATTAGCAAACTGCATCCAACAATACATTGAAAGCATCATTCACCAGGATCAAGCGGGATTTATTCCAGGGAGGCAAGGATGGATTACTACCCACAGCTCAGTGGCGCCGGCGGGCCGGGGGGGGGTTGGGGGGGGGCTCAGTCAGTTAAGCGTCTGACTTCAGCTGAGGTCACGATCTCATGGTCCATGAGTTTGACCTCCGTGTCAGGCTCTCTGCTGTCACTTCAGAGCCCACTTCAGATCCTCTGTCTCCCTCTGTCTCTCTGCCCCTCCTTGGCATGCACGCTCTCCCTCTCTCATAAATAAACATTTAAAGAAAATCCACAAGTCAATGTGATACACCAGAATAACAAAATGAAGGATAAAAATCATATGATCACGCAATAGATGTAGAAAGAACATGTGAGAAAATTCGACATCCATTTATGATAAAAACTCTCTACAAGGTGGGTACAGAGGAAATGTGCCTCAACACAAGAAAGACAGCATGGGACAAGCCCCCGGCTGACACCACACTCAACAGTTAAAAGCTGAAAGCTTTTCCTCTACGATCAGGAACACAAGGATCTCCACAGTATTGTAAGTCCCAGCCAGAGCAGTTGGGCAAGAAAAAGAAATAAAAGCATCCAAGTTGGAAACGAAGAAGTAAAACTATCACTATTTGCAGATGACATACTATTACACATAGAAAATCCTAAGGACTCCGTCAAAAAACTGTTAGAACTAATAAATGAACTCAGTGGTGGTGCAAGGTACAAAATCAAAATGCAAAAATCAGCTGTCTTGCTGTACATAGATTGTGGTCGGTAAGAAAACACTCCGATTTACCATTGTATCAAAAAGAATAAATACCTAATAAAGTTAACCAAGGTGGCAAAAGACCTGCATATTGAAAACTACATGACATCAGTGAATGGAATGGAAGAGAATTCAAATAAATGAAAAGATAATGTGTGTCCACAGGTTAGAAAAGTTAATGTTGTTAAAATGTCCATACTACCCCAAGCAATATACAGATTCGACGCAATCTCCATCAAAAATCCAATAGTATTTTTCCCAAAAGTAGAATAACCCTGAAATTTGTATGAAATCACAAAAGACCCTGAATAGCCAAAGCGATCTTGAGGGTGAAGAGCAAAGCCAGAGGCATCACAGCCCTTACATGTCAAACTCTATCACAGAGACGTTGTAGTTAAAACAGTACGGTACTGGTATAAAGACAGACACAGGTATCAACGGGACCGAACAGAGAACCCATAATAAACCCATGCGTATACAGTCCACTGATGAGCCAAGAACATACAATGGGGAAGAGACAGTCTCTTCAGTTCACGGTGGTGGGAAACGGGACAGCCACATCTCTGCGACAGAATGGAACAAGACCACAATCTAACGTCATACACCGAACGTAACTCAAGAGGGACTAAGGACTTGAACATAAGACCTAAAACCATAAAACTCCTAGAAGAAAACATGGGTGGTAAGCCCCTGGACATCAGGATCAGTGAGGATTTTTTAAATCTGACACCAAAAGACAACAAAACCAAAAATAAACAAGTGGCATTATATTAAACTAAAATACTTCGTCACTGCCAGGAAACCATCAAGAAAGTGAAAAGGCAACCTACTGGGTTGAAATCTGGGAGAAAGATTTGGGAGAAAGATTTGCAATGGGAGAAAATATTTGCAAATCATAAATCCTATAAGGGGTGAATATCTCAAATATATAAAGAACTCCTACAACTCAATAGCAGAACAATCAGATTAATAAATGGGTGGAAGATCTGCATAAACATTTTCCAAAGAAGACAGACAGATGGGCCACAGATACACGAAAAGATGCTCAACCCCACGAACCATCAGGAAAACACAAATCAAAACCACACTGAGTGTTACCTCACACTTTTAGAGCAGTGATTATCAAAAAGACTAGAAACAGCAACTGTTGACCATGATATAGAGAAAAAATAAAAAAAAACCTGTGGGAATGTAAGCTGGTGCAACCAGTACGGAATACGGTATAAAAATTCCTCAAAAAATTAAACATAGGAGCGCCTGGGGGGCTCAGTCAGTTACGCATCTGACTCGATCTCGCTCAGGTCAGGAGCTCACAGTTCGCGAGACAAATCCCACGTCAGGCTCTGTGCTGACGGCGGAGAGGCTGTTTGGGATTCTCTCCCTCCCACTTCCTCTGCCTCTCCTGCTCATGTTCTCTCTCTCTCAAAATAAATAAACTTAAAAATAATACCAAGGGGCGCCTGGGTGGCTTAGTCGGTTAAGCGTCCAACTTTGGCTCAGGTCATGATCTCACGGTTCGTGGGTTCAAGCCCCGCGTCGGGCTCTGTGCTGACAGCTCAGAGCCTGGAGCTGCTTCAGATTCTGTGTCTCCCTCTCTCTCTGCCCCTCCCCCACTCATGCTCTGTTTCTCTCTGTCTCAATAATAAACAAAAAATTTTTAATGATAACAATAATACCTATAAAAAGATTAAAAATAGAACTATCATATGATACAGAAATTCTACTTCTGGGTTTTTATTGAAAGAAAACAAAAAAACATATCTGAGCTCCCTGTTCACTGTTGTAAACAGTATTCACAGCAGCCAAGAGACGGAGACGACCTAAGTGTCCACCGTGGGTGAATAGAGAAGTGGCGGTACGCGTACACACAATGGAGTGTGTCTCAGCCTTAAAAAAAAGAAACCTTGCAACGTTGCAATAATAAGGGTGGACCTTGAGGGCATTATGCGAAGAGAATTAAGTCAGAGAAAGAGAAAGACAACAGCATCTCTCTCATATGCAGAATCTTAAAGAAACCAAACTCATAGAAACAGAAAACAGATTGGAGGTTGCAACAGGCCGAGGGGTAGAGGTGAGAAATGAATGTGACCTGTTTTTTGTGGATTTTTTTAGTTCAAACAAATTAAATAAAAATTTAAAAATAAAGTGCATCTCTGGTACATACAAAAATAAATGAATACCTGTTAATATGGCTTCTAAAAATCTGACCCCAAACACCTGTTCAGCTTCAGCCCCCATCCCCCTCCCTACTATAAACTCCAAGAATAGGCCATGCGTGTGGTCACGCCTGCCCTTGCCTCCTGCAGGACACCCTTCCTCCAACCCACCTCCATCCTCACCTCCGGGCTCACTCCTCCTAATCTTTCAAGCCCCACTGGGACCAACTCCAGCGGGTTTTCCCCCAGCACACCGAGCCACAAGCTCTGTGAGGTGTCCTCGGATATTCTCTCTGGAACCAGGACTTGCCTTATTCCGCTCACTGTTCTATCTCCACCGCCCGGAAGAGTTTCTGACACTCAGGAGGTATTCAGTAACTATCAGAATTAAATGAACTGGAATGGAGAAAATGCTGAAACCCCCATGGACTCAGGGACTCTCCTGATGAAAGAAAAATACGGAACGCTAAGTGTGGACACCATTCATTGTAAAGAATGGGATAAAACAGAAATCCAAGCATAGTATTAAATCCATTGGACAGAATTTGCAAAACTACATAGAAAATAAATAGTGTCATTCCATTCACTATTTTAAGATAAAGCAAATTCGATAAGGTAACTGTCATACCAAGTGTGCGAAACCTATCATTTTCCCTGTCAGTTTTCTAAAAACATGCTTTATTCAGATACTGTCAACAAATTCTTGTTGAGTATTTTTAATACCAAAGTGATGAAGATAAGTTTGGATATCTTCCATAGGCGACACACAGAAGCAAAAGGCAAAGATTATCAGGCTCTGATGAAAGCAATCAGATGTTATCACTTTGTTATAAAAACAAGAATTTTTAAAAAACGATAAGGCGTTAGATTTGTGAATCTGATACTTAAAGTTTTCTCTTGAAACCCCTTTTAACAAAGTAATATTTTGTGCATAACATGACTTAATTCATGTCAGGTTAATCTTATCAGGTTACCCAGCACTCAGTTTATTTTACTAAATTTCAAGTGTCTTTTCATACTTCCGGTGCCTTCGCTCAGCCCCTCCCTCCGCATCCTCTGCCCGAGCTTACACCGCGTCACCTGTTTGTGGTCACTTTCATTTTCTGGTTCCTGTGATCTAATCCCCTGGATTCGCAGCATCACAGGGCAATGTGTGAATCACACCCTTAAGACCAAAGCGGAGGGAAATCAAGCAAAACCTATTCTCATTGACTCACATTAGATTTTAAGATCCTGGATTTTGCCCACAAACTTCAATTTTCTCCCTTTGGTTGTATGCCCGATTTGCAGTTTGGAAACCCTGGCTTTCTAGTAGTTGCCTGAAATTCATTTCCTCTGTTTTCTTTCCAACGGCCCAACGGCAACTTCCGGGTCAGCTGTGTGTCCCTCTCACAGGACACAGGGCGCAAGTGAACAGGACTCAACGTGAGCGGCGCTGGGGCATCTACTTTCCTTCCCCGAGACCCTGTCGGGAACCAATTTATAAAATCATTCTGAACGTAAGTGCTGTCTTCATTGCAGAGCCCAGTCCCAAAGAGGCCAATTCCCCCCACCGCCGTCAGCAAAGATACAGCATTAAGTCCCAGGGAACAGCCTTGACCAGCCCCGGCAGGATTTCAGGAAACAGCAGCTCCTTGGCAGCCCGAGAAAACAGTCTTTAAAAAATAATTCCATCTCTTCCCCAAGTGGTTTCACTCGTGTAGAGAAGCACTTTCTGCAGGCAGACAGCCCAGAGGGGGCGGGTCTTCTGTGGGGGTTTCTAAAGTTTCTTTGAGTTATCAACTATTACAAGATGCAGGTAATAAACACATCCAGAAGAGCCAAGGCCGTGCTGCAAGCACAGATTCATGCCCCACCAGCAAATCACTACACGGCACTGAACGTGTAAAGACCAGCTTCCTTCTAGCACGGATGAATCTCGGTAGTAGACAACGTAGTGCCATCGGTTTCTCCTGAGCCCGAGAATTCAAAACACACGCTTCAGTTTCCTCCACAAATGAAACAGGGGATTCCTAACAACAAAGAAAAAGGCACACAGGGTATTGTGCACCGCCTGTATGTTCACAAAAAATTCACAACGCTATACAAATATTTGAGAAGAGATCATTTTCTCAAAGTATGCTATTGAAAATATTTTCTCTCTTAATTGTGCTGGCAGACCTCTCTTGCATATGGATGCAGAATGAGGCAATGCTGTTCTTGTACGAGATGCCGAGGATCAAACCGAAGGGCGTGACTTCAAGAAAATGCATCTTCTTCCTCTAGAAGTAGCTGTAATAACAGAAGACTGCCCTTTTCTCAAATGCACTGACGATGCTGTCCCAAGCACGGTGGTTGTTTGCATCAAACCAACTGGTTCAAGGACAGCAAAAGCCTGAAAAGGCAAAGCTCCCCAGAGAAGGTCTGAGTCCCTTCCCATCCCCTGACTCCATTTGGCGAGTGGACCCCTTGTAAAGGCAAAACACTGAGGCAAGCAGCGCCTCCATTTCGGGAAGGGGTCAGCTTTAGAATGGCAGTGTTTACCGCAACGCCACTCCTCTTCAGTTCCAGTTCGCCTCTAATCAGCCATCAGTACTCAAGCGGGGAGGGGAGAGGGGCACTGGGAGCCTGCAGCACTGCCCTGGGCAAGCCTGGCACCAAGGACCAGCCCTCAGGGGGCGAGGGGGTTCTCCGGAGTGGGATGCTCTGAGCTAAACCTGGGAAAGTCCCAGGCCAGCCAGGACCCACTGATCAGCCTACCCAGAACAGATGTGACAAAGGCATGTGATTTAGCCAAGGTAAGGATCGGCCAAACCCAAAATCAATCTTTTTTTTTTTTTTAATTCCAACATAGTTAACATACTGTGTTACGTTAGTTTCGAGGGTACGGTACAGCGATTCAACACCTCCACACAGTTACTCAGTGCGGGTCGGGGTACGTGTGCTCTTTAATCTCCATCACTTATGTGTCCCATCCCCCCTCAGCCTCCCCTCGGGCAGCCCTCAGTGTGTTTTCTATAGTTAAGAGTTCGTTTTTCGGTTTCTCTCTTTTTTTCCTTTGTTCATTTGTTTTGTTTCTTAAATTCCACATATGAGTGAAATCATATGGTATGTCTTTCTCTAAGTTATTTCGATTAGCATAATAATCTCTAGCTCCAACCACGTTATTGCAAATGGCAGGATTGCATTCTTCTGTATGGCCAAATAATATCTCGTTGTGTATTCACACCGCATCTTCCTTACCCGTGACGGACACTGGGTCGCCTCCGCTATCTGGCTGTGGTAAATAACGCTGCTGTGAACTCCTGGGTCCATGCATCCCTGTGATTTAGTGTTTTCGGATCCTCTGAGTAAATACCCAGTAGTTCAATTACTGGAGTGTAGGGTAGCTCTATTTTTAACTTTCTGAGGACCCCCCCCTACTGTCTTCCACAGCAGGTGCACCAGTGTGCATCCCCACCAGCCGTGCCCAGGGGTTCCCATTTCTGTACATCCTCGCCAGCACTTGTTGCTTCCTGTGTTTTTGATTTTAGCCACTCTGACAGGTGTGCGGTGATATCTCATTGTACTTCTGATCTGCATTTCCCTGATGATGAGGGATGCTGAGCATCTTTTCATGCATCTATCGGCCATCTGGAAGTCGTCTTCGGAGAAATATCTCTGTTCAATTGTCATCTGCCCAACTGTGATCAGATTACCTGTTTTGGAGGCGTGGAGTTGTGTACATTCTTTATGTACTTTGGATGCTAACCCGTTACCAGATACGTCATTTGCAAATACCTTCTCCCATTCAGCAGTTTGCCTCTAGTTTTGTGGACTATTTCCTTCACTGGGCAGAAGCTTTTTATGCTGATGTAGCCCCAACAGGTCATTTTTGCTTTTATTTCCTTTGCCTCAGGAGACAGATCTGGAAACTTTTTGCTACGGCCCATGTGAGAGACATCACTGCCTGTGGTTTTTTCTAGGACTTTAATGGTTTCAGGTCTCACATTTAGGTCTTTAATCCATTTTGAGTTCATTTTTTGTATGGTGGAGGAAAGTGGTCCAGTTTCATTCTTTTGCATGTAGCTGTCCAGTTCCCCCAAAACCATTTGTTTAAGCACAATCTTTTTGCCATTGGATATTCTTTCCTGCTTTGTCAAAGATTCATTGACCATATAATTGTGGGTTATTTCCAGGTTTTCTACTCTGTTCCATTGATCTATGTGTCTGTTCAGTATCATGTGTTTTGATCACTACAGGTTTTAAATATACCTTGAAATCTAAAACTGTGATTCATCCAGCTTTAGTTTTCTTTTTCAAAACTGCTCACAAAATAAATCTTTTAAAAAGTCTATTTATATTTATTTTGAGAGAGAGAGAGTGAGAATAAGCAGGGAAGGGGCAGAGAGAGGGGGAGAGAGAGAATCCCAAGCAGGCTCTGTGCTGTCAGCGCAGAGCCCAGTGCAGGGTTCAACCCACAAACCATGGGATCTCGACCTGAGCTGGAATCCAGGGTCACACACTCACCTGACTTAGCCACCCAGGCGCCCCACAAAATCAGTAAATAATAAAGAATAAACACCACTCCCCTCTGCCTTTAGGATCCACATTTATTTGCACAATTTCAGTAGTGAAGTAAAGTATCAACAGTGGAGTAATCACACAGAAACTAAGGCTGCTTTTCCCTAAAATAAATTACATACATTAATTAAATGTTAGAAAAGTGACCCGTGAAAATCATGAGAAGAATGCACTGCGCCGGCTTCTCCGACAACACGCAGACACACATGTGCGCTGTGAGTGTGTGGTTAGGCGAGGGTTTGTTACGTTGGTAAATCTGGTGCCCAAGGAAACCTCCTGCAGCAGTTTGGAGGTTTTCTTACTCAGGACGGCGTAACAAAGTGTTAACTCAGAAGTGACATAAAAGAAATGGGGGCAGAACTCACCCCGATAGCAATCCTTGAGCCTAAGTCCCCGAGCCTGTGTTCAGCCCGAATCCTGCCCAATCCGCAAGCACAGAAGGGCGACTGTCCAGGGAGGTCCCGCGTCAGCCTCGCCTCCTCCCCCCACAGCGGCTCATCCCGACGTCAGACATGAACCGGGTGCGGTTCACATGCATGTCGCCTGCCTTCCTGGAGGCGGCAATGGTCTCTTGCGAAGGAAGGACCAGGGACGGAGAGGGGGAAAAAGCCACTTGAGCCGGAAGATCCGAGAAGCGCAGGGGTGTTTTCCAGAGAGGGGGTTCCGGATGCCTCACGTTGTATTTGCACATGAGTCAGCCCTGCCCCTCGCCCCCCAGCCTGGCCGCACACCGTCCCTGGGGCAAGACCGTGGATTTGCACCGGCTCCAGACCAGCAGTGGAAACCCTTCAATGAGACGTGAAAGTGAGACGTGGGCTGGAAAGGCATCATGGAACAGTAAGTAGAAAAGCACTGCTGCATGGCTAACAGCGAGAAGAGCCTCTGGGTGCAGACGGGGCTGGGGTCCACGCCCTGCTTCTCGAGAGCCACGTGCAGGGTGCTGACCAAGTGCACGAGAGTCTCAAGAACCGGAGAAACCTGGAGCCCCTGGACGAGGTCCTCTGGTTGGTGCAGCCTCGGTAATCCCCCGATGATGCGGAGGTCGTAAGGGTTACCTGAGTGACATACTTGGGAAGCGCCCAATCTGAGCTCCATCCTGTGCTGTCGAGGCCTCGACATACACGGAGCCACCCCTCCAAAGCAAAGAATCTTGTTGCCATTAATTGTGCTGTTTTCCTATCGATTCTTCGTCTCTACTCTAAAAAAATTGGCTGTTCTGGGCTGTGATGCTTTTTTTTTTTAAATACCACGGACCAGTCTCTGCATCCATGGATTACAGATGCCAAATAAAGGAGCTTTCTGTTTTCTTCTGTGCGTCCTCTCCCAGCCTGAGGCCACCCCTGCAGTGTGACGATGTGGAGGGCGGTGGGACGGGGAGTAGGAACAGAAGAGGAGGTAGTTCTCATATGCGTTCAAATGAAGCGTCTTATGACACTGAACTTGGATCAACCCACTTCCTAGCTTAGCACTGACTGGTGTCGGGAAGCAAGCCTACAGCCCGACCAGAGAACGGGGCTGACGTGCCGCCAGGAGCAGCCCAGGAAGTGGCCAGGTGCAGGGCAGAGCTGGTGAAGGCCAAAGGAAGAGAGAAAATGTCTAAATAAAAGAAGGGTTAAGGCTTGGGGCGGGGCGGACGATGGCAGGCGGTGAGGGAGGTAAGACATAGCGGCACGTTTCACTGACCAGCCAGGGACGTCCCGGACTCCACTGTTTGTTCTAGAGCAGACGCCCTCTGAGGGCAGGGACGGCAGAGTAAGACACCACGGCTCCCCGTTTTAGTCTCCTCTCCAAAGCTTAGTCTACACATTGTCCTAAATATTTGAGAAAAAACTGTAAAAGACCTGGATGAAATGATTCCGTTGCTGAAGAAAATCACACCATGCAGCAAACCATGAACATTTCTGGAGCTAGAAAATTGAACGCTGGAACTGATATTCAGTAAAGTATCACATACCAGACTCAAGCTTAAAAATGACTAAGCTTCTAAAAGTATGAATTGCCTCTAATGCTCACAATGTACAATTCGGATTCTTCCAACATTGAAAAGACCTTTTTCCTTCCAAATCTGTCGGGCTGCGAATGATCCTCATCAGTAAAGGAACCTGGGAGGCTGGTAAAGACCAAAACCCAGACACAAGAGGCCTCTCCGTCCTGTTCTGTCACACCCACTGTTGCTAATTGACAAGTTATTTTCCTAAACTGTTTTCCATTCTTCCTGCGAGAACGCAGCCGCGGTGCCAGTGGTTTTGTCAAACATCAGGCTAGACATTACTGTGAAGGTACTTTTTAGACGTGATGAATATTTAAATCAGGAGACACTGGGTAAAGCAGAGGACCTTCCGTAAATGTGGTGGGCCTCGTCCAGTCAGGCAAAGGCCTTGAGAGCAAAGACTGAGGTTTCTCCCAAGAAGGAATTCTCCTCAAGACTACAACCCAGAACCTCGGCCAAGTTTCCCGCCTGCTGCCCTACAAAATCTGGACTCTGAGACTGCAAACACTAGTGCTTGCCTCCGTCTCCAGCCTGCCCTACAAACTTCGGATCTGCCAACCCCCACACTCACGGAAGCCAACTCCTGAAAATGAGTCTCTCACTCTCTCTCTGTACTCACACACCCACAGCTGGCTCTGACTGGGGCTGGTTCTGTTTCCCTGGACAGCCGAACTAGCACGCTTCCTCTCCACCCCAAAATACCCGATAAAATCCGTACGGTAAAAGACGCACACGCACGCACACAGTGAAGCCAGCAGAAAGCACCTGCTGCTGAGAAGTTCATGCCAGAAAGAAACCCTGGAAGGGAAGAAATTTCTTTATAATCAACTTAGATCTAGGGACTCTCACACCCTGTGCCTTCTCACCTACAACACAGGAAGTACGGAGAGAAGGAGAGGGAGAGAGAGGAAACCAGAGAAATCTAAACTCTCGCAAACAGCAAATGCTTGGGGGCACCTGGGTGGCGCAGTTGAGCACTGGACTTCGGCTCAGGTCATGATCTCATGGTTCATGGGTTCAACCCCGTGTCCGACTCTGTGCTGACAGCACCGAGCCTGCTTCCGATTCTCTGTCTATCTCTCTGCCCCTCCCCCTCTCCCTCCCTCTCTCTCTCTCAAAAATAAACATTAAAAAAAAGCAAATGCTTGAAATGTTATCGAAGAAGCACATTAGGAACATAAGCTTTTAAAAATGGCGTAAAATTAACTTGATTAACTTAATTTAACTTAAAGAAGGAGGCTGGGAATGTGTCACAGACGGTAATGTCTCCAGGGTTCAGTGACGGCAACTTCCCAACGAGGTTGCCTCTCGGGCTTTCCCTTGCTTTAGACGGAGTGTAAACCTCGCCTCTCTGGAGCACAAGCCGATGTCGAGGTCCATCAGTGCAACAAACAAAAACGACGGCAAATGATAAAAACCTTAGGTCATCAGAACTTAGAGACTGGGTAGAGTTAGAACCTTCAACCATCAGAAATCAAGAGAACGGTCCGCTTGGCCCGGTTCTCTCCGGGATCAGAGGCCACGAGATAGATGTGACACTTGTTTCCCTTCTGTGCTCAGCGAGGGCCGCCTTCGGTCCCCACCGAGACGCACTGAGGTTTAACTCCAGTCATCCAGGGAAATGCTCAGGACACAGCCTGACACAGACTGTCCGCTTATTTCTATCCAGAAAAGGTAAGTGACATCAGTCTGCTCCGACTTGGAAGTCACAGTAACACACACAATTTAAAGGAAAATTTAAAAGCTTTCTATCCAAGATGGTTATTTTTTTCAGGCGCAGTGCTTTAAAAGGTGGTGAAATCCACGAATCCACTGAACAGGTCTAGACCTCCAGAATTACAGATTACACAGATTTTGTAATTACAACTTCCTCACGGTAACAAGAACTGCGATGCTCTGAATACCCAAAACGCTAGACTTAAAACAAAACAAACAAAAACAAAACACAGATATTGAAAAGACCCCTACCTAACTGACGGCAGCAGACCTTTGTGTTTAAAAGGCCCAGGCTTTTGCCCAGTTAGAATCCCTGATACCACGAGCGCCATGATGTGTGTGTGGATCTTTAAATACAGAGATAAATGACTTTACCCTATTTCAGGATTTTTGATGTGCAAGTGGGCGGATGGTGTGGGAGGGCATTGTGAGTAACAGTGGAGAGAACTTCTGGAGAGTTCCTAAGAGTCGAAAAGTTAGGCTGTGCAGCAAGTGAGAGAGAGAGAGAGAGCGAACACAGAGAAACTTAATTACGAAGGGCCCATGGCATGGCACGCTCTCTTTGTTCCCCTCAGATAACAACATGAAAGCACAATTAGGGGGAAAATTCCAGAAAGCTGCACGCTATACACGCCCCACAGAAAAACGCTTCCGCCAACCTGGGGCTCGCAAATATCACGATCCTGCCTTCGGAAAGCCAGAGAACGCGTCATTTGAGTGAAACATTCAAATTGAAACCTTTTATTTTCTTAATTAGATATAAATTAATTTATAAACTGTCCAAGTAAAGCATGAAGAAATACTAAAAACTACTTTCAATTACCCCAGTTTGGAGTGATGAGGTTTCTCTTAATTAAAGCACGCTTGAGAATTTTAATCAGCTGGGAAGCGGCAATTGCTTTCAATTTAAAAACTAACAAGAATAAATTGTTATCATATTAATTCATTTTTACAGTACTAGTTTCATTTTGGTTTCAATTAAACCCCACTGTCTATATAAAGAACTCATTCGCAATTAGGAAGAATTGTATGTGAAACGCTCATCACCCAAAACCACTTCCCCTTCCTTGAAACTTTCATAACTTCAGTATAAAAGCAGAGAATCCAAGCCTGGCTATTTCAACATCGATCTGCGTGTACATTAGACTGCAATTATGTGGAAAACGGATTTTAGTCATTCCATACGATGTAACATATAATGACCTCCGGGAACTATACAGACTTGTCCTCTCTCCCCCCACCCCCCCCCCACCCCTCTTTCTGTTGAAGAAATGATCAAGGGGCATAGGTGTTTGTATGAAGTCAAATTTCTCCAGGTAGATCTCTGGAGCCTTTACCTGGGTGAAGATTTAGCAAAAGCTGTCCACTGCCCCTGCCAGCCCGGGGGTGGGTCTGAGTGGGGAGGAACAAGAGTGCGGTCGATGGGGGTGAACGTTTCCATGACAGACCCACACATGTGATCATTTTCCTCCATGGTCGCAGGTCATCAAGTCAACTAAGTCCATTGAAATATCCGTATTATTTGGGTTTTATTGTAACAGTTACATTGAGATATAGTCCACATGCCAGCTAACTAACTCATTTCATGTGGTATAATTTTTTCAATTGTAGTAAAAATATATATAACCAAATTTTCCATTTTAACTATTTGTTTTTGTTTACGTCTTATTTTAGAGAGACAGAGACAGAGCATGTGACTGGGGAGAAGGGCAGAGGTAGAAAGAACCTTAAACAGGCTCTACCCTCAGCAGGAGCCTAGCTCAGGATTGGATCTCACGACCCCGGGATCATGGCCTGAGCCGAAATCAAAAGTCAGACGCTCAACCAATTGAGCCGCCCAGGCGTCCCCATGTTACCCATTTTCAAGTGTACACTCCCAATGGCAGTCATTATGCTCACAAGGTTGTGTGACCATCGCCATCGTCGAGTTTCACAACTTTTTCTGCACCCCGATCAGAAACTCTGCCACCATTAAATAATAATTTCCTATTCTCTCCTCCCCCCCCAACCTATTCTACTTTCTGTCTCAATAAATTTGCTGGATAATTCGTATAAGTGGAATCATAAAATATTTATCCTTCTGTATCTGGCAAAATGTCTTCAAGATCCATCATGTTATAGCATGTGTCAGAATTTCTGTCCTTCCTAAGGCTGAATAATATTCAATTGCATACACATATATGTGTATACGTATACATACACATATATGCAGTTGAACATTTTATATACATACACGCCCTATTTTGGTTGTCCATTCACCTGCTGTTGGACACCCGGCATGTTCTGACCCTTGGCTGTTGTGAGTAATGCTGTGATGGACATTACCAGTCAAGGATTTGTGCTAATCCCTGGCTCGGGCTCCTCTGGACACCTACCTAGGTGTGGAATTGCTGGGTCACGTGGTAATTCTAAGCTCAGCTTTCGAAGACCCACCACACCGTTTGTCCTTATGGCTGCACTGTTTTATATTCCCACCAGCCGCATACAAGGGTCCTAAGTTCTCCACATCCTCACCAACACATACTTCCCAATTTGCAGACTATAGCTCTCCTGGTAGGTAGGAGATGCTATCTCATTCTGCTTCTGATTTGCATTTTCCTAACTACTAATGATAAGCATCTTTTTGTGTTCTTATCAGCAATTGTCTATCTTCTTCAGAGAAATATCTACCCGGGTCCTTTGATCACTTTTTAGTTGAGTTGTCTGTCTTTCTGTTGTGTGATAGGAGTTCTTTGTATCTTTTCTGGATATTAAACCTTTATCGGATTTCAAGTATCACCTCCCACGCTGTAGGTTGTCTTTCCACGTGCTTGATAGTGTCTCCTTAACACACAAACGTTCTTCATTTTGATGAGGTCCAATTGTCTATTTTTTCTTTTGTTGCTTGTGCCTCTGGAGTCTGTCTAGAATCCACGGCCCACAGAGCTGTTTGTGAAGGAAGTCTTTCCTTCTCACGCTTCGCTCTAGTTCATGTCCGCACCCACACGGAGAAGGCTGGGTCCTGACGGCCAGGACTAACCCGGGTGGGACACACTTACAGAGCACATTTGGAAAAGAAAGTTTTTTCTACTGAAAATTCTGAGAGACGTGTAGACTTGACAAGCCTGTCCTTTTGTGCAGATGGAGGAGAGGTGAAGTGATCTCACCAGCTGCCTGCTGCCTGGAGAAGGGTCTACGGTGTGGGACCCTTCTAGTCCTGAGAAAGCGAAGGAGAAAGGAAATCTTGGAGGGACAGAAGCAAAAGCAGGGCTCTTCCAGAACCAGCTGCGTTCCCACTTGCACCAAGCCTGCAGCTGTCTAGGTCTCCTGCAAATCGGGCCAGTGCAACGTACTTTATTCTAACGACAAAACAAGTATCAGTTTCAAAATAACTGCCCTTCTTGTTTTCCTGTGCGGTGTGTCCGAGGCCAACATTTCTGTTGATCAGAGAGAAGGAAGGTTAATTTCAGCTCAACCACTTGGCATTTCATTAATGCACACACCGTCCTCAGCATCTACCTGGGAGGAGGCGGGACACACACACACACACACACACACACAATCAGTCCTCTTAGCGCCAGTTAAAGTGAGACAATTTGAACAATGACCAACTGTCATCAGACACTTCCTTCCAAAAATAAATGGCGTGTTATCTGGATCACGGCAGATTTATGGATTACAGTATGTCTGAATTCCATAGTTTCCTACATTTTTATTACCTGATGAAATGTTACAGAATCATAGATAAATAACATTATCACATAATTTAAGACTATTACGAAGAGTAAAGAGAAAGGAGACGGCCCCCCAAAGCAGTGTGTGTGATTGATGACAAATGTCGGTCAGATGTTTAGATCTCCTTGAAAAACGTAACTTTTAAAATATTATTTATTTCGGTGGGAGGGGGGCACACAAGTGGCGGAGGGGCAGAGCAGGAGAGACAGAATCCCAAGCAGGCTCCGCGCCATCAATGCAGAGCCCAACGTGGGGCTCGAACCCATGAACCGTGAGATCGTGACTGGATCCGGGATCAAGAATCAGATACCTAACCAACTGCCCCTGAAACCCAACCTTAACAAAAGTAACCCCAGGCTGTCAAAGTGCGGTACGGATCCCCACCGACCAACAGACAGCACCTACCGCCCGAAGGGGACAGCGACACAGTGTCATTACAGGGGGCGTGGAGAGGCTGAGAGAACGGAGGCCGCAAACAGCCCCCCACACTGAGCAGGAAGCCGCAGCAGCGCCGCAGCATTCCAGGCCAAGGATGGGGATGTCCAGGTGGAGCCAAAACTCCGGGTGGGAGCCGGAGTTGGCAGCTAGTCAGAGAGCCTGGAGCCCAGAGACGGGGACCTCTCTCCTCGGAAACAGCTTTCCTTCCGCGGCAACTTAAACTTCCTGCCCTCCAGAGACCCCTCTTTGAGGACGGGACCCCTAAAGAAAAGACAGCTGTCCCCGCACCTCCCCGGTTGACAGGAAGCTGTAAGGGGAGGGCTCCCTGCAATCACCGCCATTTCAAAACTAACTGTGATTTCCAGTTAAGAAAAATAAACAACATGGGCTCGCTCGGACTCTGATCGGAGGACCCTGGTCAATCTCGATCGGAGAACTTCTGTCCAGACGATGCAACCCTTCGGGCGAAGCGGCAGAGGCAAGGCTGTCCGTGCGCATGCGGGGACCCGGCACGGCGCGACACCCAGGGTGGCTCCAGTGACCTCGGTCACAGACGTGGGAGGGGGTACCCTTCAGGCACGTCAACTCAAAATCCAGGGAGACCTCAGGGCGTGTGGGACACGGGCTCCAGGACACCCCGATCACACACCCCTGGGAAGCCACCGCCCACGACTGCACCCAAGACCGGCTCAGATCTTCCCGGAGGCGGTCACGGCGCCAGCTGGAGCGCCCAGCGCGTCTTCCGGGTGGAGATCCGCGGCCGGGGATCACGGCATCACCACCCCGTGTAGCTGTCGGTCTGCCGCGTGCTGGAAGCCAAGCAACGTCTCTGCAAAGAGCGTCCCATACTCGTCCCTGAGAAGAAAGTCGCGGTGCAGAAAAGCGGGGCCTTGTCCGGGTCTGATGGTCACAGTGACGTGCCTGTGGCTGACGCGTTGGTGAGCCGGGACCTCGTTCTCTACTTCTCAAAGCCAAGTTACTATGGAGCTTTACATTTTTGAAGCCTCAAAGCACCAGGAAGAAATTAAAGAATTAATACTAAGCCACCCACGCTGATGGTCTCCATTAAGTTCATGTCCCTGACACACAGCGGCGGCCTCTCCCCGGCCTGTGCTGTCCCTGGCATGCGGGGACCTCAGGAGCCCGGTGGCTCTGGTACAGAAGGCAACGGGGGGGGGGGGGGGGGGTAAAGGCTAAGCGATGGGTCCCTCCCGGGAGCAGAAGGAGCAGGACAACCAAGGTGATCTCCTCGGTACCTAGAGAAGGTGGGACGTCCTCGGTGAAGAGATTATACACTTTCTACTTACAGCCTAACTCTTTCTTTATAATCACAGAAATTACAGGCTGGAAAAAAACCAAAACAGTCCCCTTGGAAGAAAGAAAGAATGTGATAATTAACAAAAGCAACCAAGAAATAAACATTTAACAACCCAGCATTTATGTCTCCAAAGGAAACATGGAACAGTAGTTTGAGCGAATATTAGAGAAAAGGAAGAGTTTGGACCATTTTTCCTTATAAAAAACCCTCTTTTCACACAATCGGTATTTTCCTGAAGTGATGTATAAAAACAGCATCCTTACCAATCGAATTCAAAGGTAAATAGACATGAAGAGCCTGTTTTCTTTAAAAAATTATGTCAGTAAAACTACTCTTTTCCAAAATGAACATTCTTGGGGCGCCTGGGTGGTTTATTTGGTTACGCATCTGACTTCGACCCGGGTCATGATCTTGTGGTTTGTGGGTTTGAGCCCCGCGTTGGGCTCTGTGCCAACCGCTTGGAGCCTGGAACCTGCTTCGGATTCTGGGTCTCCCTCTCTCCCTGCCCCTCCCCTGCTCACACTTGGTCTCACTCTCTCTCTCTCTCTCTCTCTCTCAAAAATAAACAAACATTAGAAATTTTTTTTAAATAGTTTATTGTCAAATTAGTTTCCATATAACACCCAGTGCTTCTCCCCCCAAGTGCCCCCCACCATGACCATCACCCCCTCCCCCCCTCCCCCTTCAGTCCATGGTTCGTCTCCAGTATTCAGTCGTCTCCCTTGATCTGTGTCCCTCACTCATCCCCGCTCTCTTTCCCCCTTCCTCTCCCCATGGT
>PJEM01015576.1:0-29427 GCA_004023845.1 Helogale parvula
AGGCTGGTTCAACATTCGCAAATCCATTAATGTGATACACCACATCAACAAAACAAAAGAAAAAAATCATATGATCCTATCAATAGATGCTGAAAAAGCATTTGACAAAATACAACATCCCTTCTTAATAAAAACTCTTGAAAAAGTTGGGATAGAAGGAACTTACTTAAACATCATAAAAGCCATTTACGAAAAGCCCGTAGCCAATGTTATCCTCAATGGGGAAAAACTGAGAGCTTTCCCCCTGAAATCAGGGACACGACAGGGATGTCCACTCTCACCATTGTTGTTGGACAACTATAATTTTAAAAGGAAAGAGGGGCCCAAAGAAAGTGTTACCTATTAAAGCCATAATTAACTAAATTAAGCATGGCTGACAACTCCAGAGGTCAATCAGGCATTTGGTTGGCAGCCACTAAGATGACCAGTCCTTGTGTGTAGCCCCAGATTTGGCACTATCTAGCTATGGGAGCCTGAGTAAGTCATTTTACTAGTGTGTCAAATGCTGTTGAGGTCAAATACTATATCATTCACAGTACTTCCTGGTATGAACCTCACACCTGGCACACAAAGGAAGTTCCCAATAGATAAGAGCTGAATGAGTAAGTCTTCAGTACTAGGTGAAGCGTAATTTGTACTCTTAAAAGCCTCATGTAACTTTTAGCAAGAATCGGTATAATTATTTCTATATTCCTTCTGAAAATATCCATTTATGTTCTTGTTATCACTTTATTCCCTGGGCTAAATTAGCTACAAATCCCCATGGACAACATGACTCTCTTTCAAATTAGAAAATAATCATGTCCAGTCCACAAAGATTGTTGTGTGAGTAGATAAGAAGTGGTACATATAACATGGACATTGTGACATGATTTTGGTTAAAATTCCCTTTGAGCAGAATACATGAACAGCCATTTCTCCAAGGAAGACAGACACATGGCCAACAAACACATGAAAAAATGCTCAACATCACTCATCATCAGGGAAATGCAAATCAAAACTACAATGAGATATCACCTCACACCTGCTAGAATGGCTAAAATCAAAAACACAAGAAACAAGTGTTGGAGAGGATGTGGAGTAAAACAAACCCTCTTTCATGGCTAGTGGGAATGCAAAGTGGTGCAGCCACTCTGGAAAACAAAACAAAACAAAATCTGTAGATTCCTCCAAATGTTAAAAATAGAACTATAATCCAGTAATCACCCTACTAGGAATCTACCTCAAAATACAAAAACACTAACTCAAAAGGATACATGCACCTTTATATTTATAGCAGCATTATCTACAGTAACCAAATTATGGAAGCAGCCCAATTGTCTATCAATATATAAGTGTATAAAAAAGATGTAGTGTATATATATATAACATGTATGTATATATATAACAGGATATTATTCATCCGTAAAAAAGAATGAAATCTTGCCATTTGTGACAGCATGGATGGAGTTACAGAGTACAATGCTAAGTGAAATAAGTCAGAGAAAAACAAATACCATATAATTTCACACATGTGTGGAATTTAAGAAACAAAACAAACAAGGAAAGAGAGAAAGACAGAGAGAGAGATGGACAAAGAAACAGACTCTTAATTATCGAGAACAAACTGATGGTTACCAGAGGGGACGGAGGGGCAGGTTACATATGTGATGGGGATTAAGGAGGGCACTTACAAGGAGCACCAGGTGATGTATGGGATTACTGACTCACTACACTAATATCACTCTGTATGGAATTGAAATTTTTAAAAATTCCCTTTGAAACTAAAGATACTTTGATGGCTCTTCATGGAAGGAATACTCCAGAATCAAGGAGCAGGATGGGGACTACACAAGAACATGAATGCCAGGAAGCATGGCTCATTGTAAGAGAAAAAAGTAGAAAATGGAGACAAGATTTTGTAGATTAAGATGTTTCTGCAGAGTTTGATCACTTTCTCTCCAGAAACTTGTTTCCTTGTCCTCCAAATTCCACCAAGCCCACTTGAGGTCATTGCTTCTGGCTGGGGCAGATCAACCTCCTAAAATCAGTAAATATTTTCTCCCCAGAAATACGCCCATGACATAAATGGCAATTTCAGCATGACAGCAGTTATCTTGCATTCATTGTATATGGAACATGTTTGCCACCATTAATCAGGTTCAATAACCCAGTGAATAATGAGGGTGACTGTATGGTCTGAAAGACTAGAAGAAGGAAAGGAATAGATTTTAATTCTGTCCTTGGAAGGGTACAGAAACACACACTTACTGAGGCCCTGCAATATATTAGGACATGTACTGGGCCACGAGGCTGTGACAAGAGAAAAGTTCAAGAAAAACTTCAGTACACCAAAATATAACTGAAAAACTTCAGTAGACCAATCTATTGGCATTGCAGACTAACAACAATAATAATGATTATTATGGCGATTGCTGCTATTACTATTTTACTTTTTAAAAATCACTATACTCTGCCCTTTACATGCATTCATTCATTTAATCCTCACAGCCGTTCTATAAGGAAATTACTAGCATTCCCATTATAGAGATGACAAAACTGTGGCTTAGAGAGTTTAAGCATCATTCCAAGGTCCACTCAAGAAATTAGAGGCAAAGGCAGGATTCACATCTGTGTGCTAATTCATCCAGCCACCAAATATTCATTGAATGCTTCCTATGTGCCCGACTGAATCTATATTTTCTATTTTCACCAGCCACATGTTTAACAGTAGCTTCTCAATTATATGTTCAAAAGAGAGTGAAAGACTGTATGTTGGAGAAAAAAAAAAAGGAAAAATTTCAATGAAATGAGTTTCCCCTCAGTTTAAGAATTACTGGAGGGGTATTGGATGGGGGGATGGACTAAATAAGTGATGGACACTAAGGAGAGCACTTGGCAGGATGAGCATTAGGTGTTATATGTAAGTGATAAACTCTACTCCTGAAACCAATACTACACTATATGTTAGCCAACTTGGATTTAAATAAAATCTTTAAAAAAGAATTGAGTCTGTGGGATCCAGCACCACATTGTGCTCCTCCAACTGTGTGCTTTGGAAGGTTGCACATGATTTACTCTCTTCCATGGAGGCTCATTGCATCAGCCTTCTTGATCAGGAGCTGCTATACTGCCATCACACGCAGAGGTCCTACCAGGACTTTGAGATGATTTTGCCTCCCTGACATCATCTTTCATCATCACCTCCAGGATCAACTCAGTCATGTCTAATGTGGTCGATGACTAAAGGTCAAGTTTTGGGAATAAAGAATGAGAGAGATCATGCAAACCTGAATCCTATATTCTTGTTTCAGTAGTTCACTTTTGGCAATAAGAACTCTTTCCAGAATGCTGAAACTGCAAGTACTTCAAGAAGTACTGGAAAATCTGATGATCATCTCTAGTCCTTACTATGGACACATGAAAGAAGAATCAATTATCTGGAATATATTTTGGGGCTGGGGGAATGGGGACAGAATTCCAACTAACCGTGAGTATACACTTACAGCAAAATGCACCAGCCCTGAGGTCCTCCAGCATTCTGCTCGATTTTCCTGTGTAAGGCATAGATTTGGACCTTGGAGTCATGTCTGGAGGAAAGGCAGGCCTTCTTTATAAGCAACAACTAAAGAAAAATACAAGGCTGGAAAAAGGCAAGTAGAAAAGACCATAAAATATAATAGGAATTCAGAGAAGACTGAGACTAGCTGGGTGGCCTGTCACTAATAAACATCACTGGGAGTTGGAGGGCTTCCTAGGAGTGGGAAGTGAGGACTGAGATGAATAACTGAATGAAGAGCTAGGGAAAGAGTATTAAGTTGCATCTTCTCCACATGCGATCTTGAATAGAAGGGATGTATTTCCAAGAAGGTGGGATAAGTGGCTGCCTTGCTGGTTTCACTTGAAGAAAGCAAACAGCTTCTTCCTAAGAAAAAGCTCTGGCAGCTCCATGGCAGTAAATAAAATGTCCACCAATAAACCGCTCCTTGAAATTCAGGACTTTAAAGACTAGTTAGTTTAGAATGAAAAAGAATTAACCACAGGGGAAGAAAGGAGGAAGGCATTACCACCCATAAACTCCTTAAACCAAATGGGTTTCTGACATATGTTTTTTGTAAATAGAGGGGCTTTCTCTGAGTGTTTGAGCAATGAGTGAGTTATATTTTTCTGAGCTTTATAGATTCCTAGAATAGTTAATATTACTTTTGGAGTCAAGGAAATATCCATAATGTTATAGTGATAGGATATACAAGGGAACAGTACTCAAGACAGGTAAGGTCAGCTTCAGTGTAGGTCAGGAGAGCTGAAGAGGGAGTCGGAGCACAGAGGCAGTATGAAGTCATTACCTGAGGACAGAGAAAAAGGTTAAAAAGAGAGAAATTTTAAAAACTATCAATTTCATTTGTTTCCTAAAAATAAGCCTCACAGGAAAACAATGTCATTACCACTCAAAAGACAGAAAGCCACCAACGTAGACAGTGAGATGCAAATGTATTTTTAAATCCTCTCAATGATTAAGAATGAAATAGGTTGATTCTTCCAATCCCCAAAAGATTGTCCACCTTCTATTACTTACAGGACATCTCTTAATCCCTATTTCTATGAGAAATCTATATTTCCTTAATAGAAAGCACTGATTTTTAGGACAGTAATGTAAGTAAATTCTTTGTATAATTATATGTTTTTCATTATAAATGTGAAAAACACATATTACAAAATAGGGAAGACAATGTGCTCATAATATAATTTTGCATGTGCTTTTTCCATTTGCTGTACGTCACATAGCTGAACTATTATTTTATATTACTCCATAGTCTTCAAAACCATTTAAGTGGCCAACTATAATATGTCATAATTTATAAATTTCTTTTCAAATATGTTGAGTGTATAAAGCCAGCAACACATCTAGTTGGAATGTCATCTAGAGAGTATCTATAGAAAAATGTGCTTCTCGGTTAAAGTATTCAACCCTTCGCTTTCTACTTAATGCAAGGGTCTCTATGTTTTTCCTATGGGGTCATTAAGTTATCAATGCCTAAAAAAGGACTCTCTCTAGAAACAATCAACATATTTGCTTGTGAATTGGAAGAGGACTTAGCTAGCAAATGTGCAAGTGGCCATGAGACAGAGGCATAAAATCTGTGGTAGTGGACCCATTCTGAATTCAAAAAGAATTTGATCGGCTGAAAGAATAATAGCATGAAATCAAACAAGACGGCATTTTACAAAGTAAGAAGACTGCAGGTGTTCTGAGTAGGAAAAAGAAAGCTTAGAACCAATAAGATAATGGTCTCAAACACCTAGAGCCAGGTGGGAGGTGTTTATTATGAAAAGGGAATTTCAAATAGAACTGTAATAAAAGATAATCGTAACTGTAAGTTCCAAACAAAAAAGTAATCCACTGTCATATGTTAATTCTTTCTATAAATATTTATTGAACACATCTAATAAAGGGACGCTAGCATCTTGCTAGGCACTGAAGGCTGTGGAGGAGGCAAGCGGGACCCCCACCCTCAGAGTGTCCATAAGGCACCAGAGAAAAAGAATGAAACAAACCATTCAAACTAAAAAATATTATAAATTATGTGTTACAAATAATAAAAGGGCCTGAGATAAAGATTAGTAAGAGGGACGCACTGTAAACAGATGACCAAGAAAAACCTTTCCGTGTCCTTGACACTTTACCAGAGACCTAAGGATGAGCCGGAGTCAGTTACACAAACTGACTCCAGAGTGTTCCAGGCAACTGCTCTGAGGCAAAAGAGATTGTGTGTGTGGAAAAACATAAGAAGGTAAATGGTGCTGGAGCCCGCTGTGTAAGGAGGTGGATGGTGAGCAAGGAGTTTGGGGAAACAGGCAAAAAAGTCTTTGTGGGGATTGTAAGAAGAGTAGGGTGTTAACCAAAATGCAATGAGAAGTCATTAGAGACCCTTAATCAGGGACTGTCTTGACTGAGTGTTCTGTTAGGAGAGCCCTCTGAAGTGTGGAACACAGGTGAGAGAGAGGCCAAAGGAGAAGGAGGAGGCCAGTTAGGAAGGAGGCCACTGCAGTGACGTAGGGGAGAAAAGATGGGGGCTCAGACCAGACTGTGCAAATGCAGATGGAGACGAGTGAGCAAAGCCAGGACTGAGTCCTAGGAGGGAGTGAGTTCAAGGTCCCTGGATGAGTTCAGAGCTGGGATGACCACTCCTCAATAGTTCATAGAAAGGATTCTTATTCTCTAACGCCCCTTCCAACTCTGCATCTCTTTAAGAGACAGATTCTAGAAGAGACACTGGCATACGAACAAAGCACGTTGAGGATTCAAGACATTGTTCCTACTAAATTACATGCACAGGCCCTGTTTTAATGAAAATTTTAGCCATGAAAGACACTAGGTTGGGCCCAATTCCTCCAAAGAGTTAATTACCAGCCTGGCCCCAGGGGGATCAGAATGAAACGGGAGCATGTGGAAGGCATCACACTTACAATGTGAACATGAGCAGCACTAATGGGAACACTCCATTGCCAGGCACCGTCCTCATAATTCTACAAATGAGCCAGAGCCTCTGGAATCCCAGTTCTGCAGCTGCTGCACAGATGTTTGCTAAGCACTGGGACAGGAGCAGAGAAAGAGGTTGGAGCATAAAGGCGATTTATCCAAATTAAAGCAGGACTCTTGGCATTTAAGGAATTGACTGCCATTCCTGTCTATACAGTACACCCAGGAAAATCTTCTCAAAGTGCAAATGTGATCATGCCCTCATTTCATCTCAACCTGAAAGGCTGCTTAGAGTTGCTTTTCTGCTGAGGACCAAAATCCCTAGCGTGGTCTCTAAGTAAGGGGAGTTCATGTCCTGCTTTGCCCAGGATAATTGACACCTACAACTATTTTGGTCACTATCAATCACCCTTCATTTTACTCTCACCAGTGCTTCCATTTGGACAAAAAATTATGTGGTCCTCTCTACCTACAAGGTCCCATATGCTCCTTCCATTCTTATGTCTTGTCAAACTCTGAGACATAGCCACGCTGGACTTCTTTCTGTTCCTCCAACTCTTCCTCAACCCTCCTGCTATAGAGATTTTACATAAGCTGCCCTTTCCAGCTGGAAAACTCCTGCACTCTCTTCCCCTTCACCAAATCACTTGTGGTCCCCCTGCAAACCCTCCCTGACCAGTTGTCCTTCAGACTCTCTCTTAGCTCCATTAAGTTCCTCTCCTCCTCAGCACTTATCATAGTGGGTTTCATTTTGCTCACATTTATTTGGGTGATTCTTTGACTCATATTTAGCTATGTCTCCCATTTGAATGAGGGTAGTGACCATGTCTTCTTTACCCTAGAAATACAAATGCCAAGCATATTTTGAATGAATGGATGGATGGATGGATGGATTTACTTATAAACTGGTTAACATGAAAACTACTAGTTACTTACTGGCTACTCCCACCAAAATCAGCAAACAAAAACAACAAATAAACAAACAAAAACTGTGTATCCATACACTAGGGAAATGGTAAAAAGTGACTTGATTGATCTTTGGAATAGATTCATTGCTCTGTGTGTGTGTGTGTGTTCCAAGTAAGTATTGACTTCCATACTGGTCATCTTATAAAGTTGGACCCTTATCCCAAAGATACGGCAATAATTCTAAAACTCCTCTTTGGAATTTGCCTGAAAATTCTCAGTATATTCTACTGGATCTCCTCAATAATGGAAAAACTACAACATTCAGAGAGAGGTTTTGATTGCTAGAAAAGCCAACTGGCATTTTGTACCAAGTCTGATAAACGAGCCTGGAGACCAAGCCAGACAGGGGTGTTTAGGTCAAAAATGAGGTGAAACTTTACAGAGACCACATCTCTAATGTGTCTCCAAAACTGGCTCAGAAGGTAATTCCAAACATTTTGGCAGCAAATGTGGAAAAAGGAAATAATGCTCCAAAGAAACCTTTTTGAAAGATAAGCCCTATGCTGTCATTTGAAAACATGTGTAGAAAATCAACCCCACAAACAAATTTCTCAAAATGACAATCCCTCCTCCCAACTGTGTGGTGCTTTTGAGCTTATAAAGTGCTTTCCCCAAGTTATCCTTTCAACAAGTGACCATTCTAAGAGACTTTGCTGTGTTCATTTTGAAGAGCAAGGATAATGGGGTTGAGGAGGTAGGGAGTGGAATCTGAACTCTCCTGGGGTCATGAGTCATGAAGACTTTAAAGAAATCTAACACCTCCCAGGACTAAGCATGACTGGAAAAACAAATACCAGCTCCCCGAGACAGCATCACAACACGTTCCAGCCAAGTGTGGACACCACTCGGAGCCCACCTGTTTATGCTCCTTCACCCCAGCTCTGCTAGGGCCTGCCCCAGGACTGACAAACAAAACTCAACTCTGAAATTCCATTAGCACCACCAGAATGTTTGCCTAGCAGCCTCTGGGTGGAACAGAAGGGAAAAACGCATTTTCTGAGTCCCACCTTATATATGCAGGACCCAAGAGCAAAGCGGAGTTACAGAGCCTAGAGCTTTGGATCTACTTTATGTGACCTGTTTTAAGGCCCTTGAAATGCATCAGGAAGAAGTGGCCATGGATATGCTGGGGAGTCCTAGGAAGCTTATGTCTTGATAGTTCTCCATCTTGCCTCTCTTACCCATTGGTGTCAAATCTAGTTTCAGTTTCAGAATTTCAATGAAATAAATTGGTCTAAAAATGTTTTGCCTCCTTGCCCCCACTAATGCATTTACCTCCTGTTTCCAATCAAGTGTACAAGAAATTTCAACTATTTGGAGCACCATCTCCTCTATCCTAAATATAAATCAGGAGACATAAAGACCAAAGAAGCCATCTAAGATTCACAAAAATGCACCTTCATTGTACCATAGGTAGCAACAGAGGTTCAAGGTAGTCAAAAACAACATGGTCTGGTCCCAGGTGGAGGCAGCATAACCAGAAAGATAATTAAGACTGTATAAGCCAGAGGTTAGACTAAACCGACAAGGGATAAATCTTAGAATGAGCGCCAATCTGGGACTTGCCGGAAACATTTTAGGTGACCAAAATGCCCTCAAATATCTAGTGTCGGGGTCATTGATTGAGGAGAAATCTTTTTCCTGGCCTTGGACTTTAGCAACAAATAGAATCCGGGGTGTTTCTCTCTCCAGTTTGTTAGATTCATTTATATGCAGTTTCTAAGAAAGATCTCTTTCCCACTGGACTCGATTATAACCAGGGCAACCACAATTTATTGTTCAAATTCAGACACATTAAAATGTGAAAGTGGCCAGTATTAATTTTTATGGGAAGCAGGTATTAATCTGGGATACTCCCAGGAAATCCAGGACTTGCCACCCTTCTCGTAACTGATGCATTCTCAGTGGATGACCTCTAATTCATTTCATGTTCCTCAGACAAGGAAAACAAGAAGAATCATCCCCCCTTTTTTAGTCAACTGAAACTAACCAACTTGTCTTCCAGCTGGTATCTAACAACATACAACAGGTCCTGAAACCACAAACCGCATTACCTAGCATTCTTTGACAAACAAGACCTGATATTTATCAGGACAGCCACACGTTTGCCTCCACGACTAAACATGTGATGCCCAGAGTCCCACAGAAGGCCACCACCTTCCCATCCAGATATCCAAATCCTCACATCTCTACGCCTGCTCCACCCAACCCCATCTATTTTCCAAAGGAGTGGAACATCTTCCATGAATATGTTGATGACAGATTTTCAAATGGTTGTTTGACTTAAGAAGATCAACGCAATAGCAGTGCTTCTCATACTCGAATTGTTAAAATGCAGCCTCTGTTTCAGTAAGCCTGGGGCAGGGCCTGAAATTCTATAATCTCAAAAGCTTCCAGGTGATACTAAGGCTACTGGCCAATAGGCCATATGTTGAATATAAAAGACCTACAGACCTACAGCTTTTTTTTTTCTACAGCATTTATTTTAAAGGCTTAGTGATATCATAGATATCTTTAGTGCTGAAGTGAGGGAAAGCATGCCCATTAAATCTGTACCCAAAAAGCAACATGGTGGAAGGAAAAGTAGAAAAGGAGGGAGGGGGAAGTGGCACCAGGGTGGCTCAATCAGTTGGGTGTCCAGCTCTTGATTTCAGCTCAGGTCATGATCTCATGGTTGGGAAGACTGAGCCTCACATCAGGCTCTGTGCTGACACTGTGGAACCTGCTTGGGATTCTCTCTCTCCCTCTCTCTCTGCCCCTTCCTCCTCATATGTGCACGCACACATACTCTTTCTTAAAATAAATAAACATCATAAAAACACTATTTAAAAAAAGGAAAAGGAGGAAATAGAGGAGAAAATAAGGTGGGATAGACAGAAGAAAGTGAGAGGAGAAAGAAAGAAGGAAGAAAGGGAAGAGGGAAAAAGAAAAGAATAAGGGAAGAATAAAAATACACTAAGTTAAGTTGGGCTAGGGAAGAAGAAAATAGTAAGGGTTCAGTGGGTTACCTGGGCATAAGTGGAAAGAAGCAGGTCTATCCCCATTGTCTGTAGCACCAGAAGGTTGTTTCCATTCCAAAGTGGTCCACTGCAATAAATATCTTAAATTCTGTTATTTTCACAACTATTAATCAATTACAGACCTGTAACAGAGTCCTTTAGTCTAGTACAGTAACTTTCAAACTTTTGATCATAGCTCATCCAAGAAGTACACTTTACATCATATGACCACCAAACATACACACACACACACACACACACACACACACACACACACACACGCTGAGTAGGCAGATCTGGTGTCTGGTGAGAACCACTTCCTGGCTTGCAGGAGGCAACCTTCTCTCTCTGTCTTTACATGGCAAAGAGAGAATGAGCTCTCTGGTCTGTCTTCTTCCTTATATGGATACCAATCCCATCAAGGGGGCCTTGTCTTTATAAACTCATCTAAACCTAATTACTACCAAAAGGCCCCACTTCTACTGCCATCACAATGGGGGTTGGGGTTTGAACATATGAATGGAGAAGGGGTGGACACATTTAGTCCATAATACTATTTAACACATCATCCCAAAACTGAGAGCCTCCAAATATTTATTATTAAGTCTCTCGGTTCTGTGAGTTGACTGGGATCAGCTGGGTGGTTCTCTTTGGGGACTTCTCATGCAGCTGCAGTCCTGTGTTAGCTGGATGTCCAAGATGGTGCATTTGCATGCTGACAGCTGATGACAACCTTCAGCTGGGAGTTCAGCTGGAGCTGAATACACACACGTAGCGTGTCCATGTGATTTCAGCTTCTCATTGCATGGCAGCTGGATTCCCAGACAGAGTGACCCAAGAGCAAGCATCCCAAAATGCCCAATTGGCAGTTAAGTGACCTCTACATTACCTGTACGTTGGTAATTAGGAACTGACTCTTGATGAGATTCAGCTTCTATCCTTTTGGTAAGAGTATTTCCTAAGTGGTACTGGATACATCCCTTAGGAGGGATATTATTCCTGGTTGTCTTTCTTTTCACAGTAACAGCCATTGATGATCAAATGTCTAGATAAAGTAATTTATCAGGAGTTTGAATTTTCATTTTTCAAAGATCATTCTGGCTACAGTGCAAGTTATCTTTAAAAGACATAAAAATAACAGTTATGTGCAGCTTCATGAAAATAACAATCAAAACAAAGTCACAATGATAGGAAGATTTTTGGGTACCTCATCATGGCTTGGTCATCTTAATAGTCTATAAATGTAAGTTCAAAGGGATAATAAAAGGAATAAGTTGTTTTGGCATATTCCTTCACTGATACTGTTCAATTATTGGGAAAGGACTTCCATTAAAATTTTTGAAGTAAAACATCCTTAAATATTTTTTTAAAATGCATTTACCCCACAGTGAGGATGGGTAACAGTACTATTAAACATTTGGTTTCTTCATATGCTTGCTTCTTCTTTCCCTTCTCCTCTTCTAGCTTTCTTTTCTGCCCTTTCTCTCCTTCTCTCTCTCTCTCTCTATCTCTCTCTCTCTCTCTCACTTTTTCTTTCAGGTAAGGAAATACTTTGAGCTTTTTAAAAAAAAATAAAGGTGAGGCACCTGGGTGGCTCAATCGGGTAAGCGTCTGACTTTGGCTCAGGTCATGACCTGGCTGTCTGTGGGTTCTAGTCCCGCGTCAGGCTCTGTGCTGACAGCTTGGAACCTGGAGCCTGCTTCAGATTCTATGTCTCCCTCTCTCTGCCCCTCCCCTGTTCACGGTCTGTCTCTCACTCTTTCTCTCTCTCTCAAAATTAAATAAACATTAAAAAATTTTTAAATAAAAAAAACAAAGGCAGTAAATCAAAATGTAACAAGATTACAAATACTGTGGTAAAAGCTGCTTTTACAAGACATTTTCTCAGCTGAGGAGTACATATCCCACGGTAGCAGCCATGGTCAGAAATCTTACCAGAAGATGAGATTGCACTTCAGCAGTAAATCAAACCCCATCTGCGTCACCTGAAAGGGGGCAGAGCTGCAGAGAGGCTAGGACACAAGCAGTGGTATCTGAACGGTCACCTGGAACTCCCAACTACACCACATTCTGTCGTCACCACTACCGTCCCAAACAGCCTGACGTTTCTCATGCTTTCATGGACCTTCCACCCACCCGAGGATTGGGCTAGAATGTAGAGTCTGGTTCAGAGCGCTGGGCAGCACTGGCCTGGGGCCTGAGATTCTGCATTGCTGACAAACTCCCAGGTGATAAAACACTATGCTGCTACACTATGGCCCACACTTGAAGAAGCCAGGCTCTAGAATTCACCACAGGAGCCGCTGCCTCTTCACTGAAAGTCAATTCTTTGTAAGTTTTTCCTATGTGCACCAGTATTCTCCCTATTGGATCATGAACGTATCAAGTGACCTGGTCACTGCCTTAATGATTCTTATTAGTTGAGAATGTTTCCTGAGTAACTTTATAATAAATGGTATCACTTACCCCTTGACCACAGGGGATTTACAGTAACCTCCTCCAAGTAATGCTGCATGTGAAAAAAGAGATCCGCCACTGCCCTATGCAAAGAGCAGACACCAAGAGGGCTTGGAAACCCACCAAGAAGCAATACTCTTGTCTCTGTCCAAGAGAAGCCAAGATTTTACCACAGGGCTGAAGTCTGGGTGGCCCTTTGGGTTTCCAGCCTACATCAGAAGCAAACACACAAAAATGACTTTATGATAATTAGCCTCCACGACATACTTTCAAGGGAGACATTATTAGACCCATATTAACTATAGACATGGGGAAGTTTTTTTTCCCCACCCAAGGCCACCCAAAGTGTCAGGGATGAAAATGAGGTCAAGAACCAAAAACTATGGTTCATCGGTCCTCAGTGTAAGCCATGAAACATTTTCTATGAAGAATGCTTATGCTATGGTTTAAAAGTCTTTATTAAAAGCAGAGGAGCACAAAAGAGCTCTGGGTAAACAATTTTGTTATTTGTTACAATGTGTTATGATTTTTAATGTATTCATTGCCATAAGTTTTTTTTTCACAATCATCATTGCTTGGCTGTCTTTCATTATTATGCCGTGCCCGTGTGACTTGGATGCATGCTTTAACCTCTCTGGGCCTTGTTTTCCTCACCTGTGAAAAACTGGAATCCTCACAAAGGATGGGGTGAGATAATGCATGCAGGGAAGGTCAGCACAGTCCGACATGTGGTAGGCATCACATAAGTGAGTTATGCCTGCACAGATAATACTTCTCCCCAGTCATAATGCAAGTTTGCCCCTGGTAGGAGCCATGAGCCTCACTGTTTTGTTCTCCTTAATGCCAGAGTGGTGCTGAACTTACAGCAGGCTTAAAAGTGATCTGTCTTAATGCCAAAGGCCAAGAGCGTCTCTCTGTGACTCAAGTCCCTACACCTCTAACTTGCCCCAGAATATTTACCATAATGTATATGAGGTACCCAGTTTCCAAGAACATTTTTAAGTTATGATATTGAGGATTATCATCTTCAAAGTGATTTCACAAACATCATCTCACTTAAAGCTTTGCACAGATTCTATGAAGAAGGCAACACATAATGTGTCCATGTTATAGTTGGGTAAACTGAGACTTTCAGAAGTAAAGTAATTCCCTTAAAGTCATACTGATTAATACTGATAATAGCAGTTACTACTACTATCATCTTTGAAGATGAGGTCACATGAGATTGCTGATATTATATCATTTTTAACCTATGAACAAAAAGAGAATTTCATATTGTTTAACCTAAATGATAAGTGTATCATGTCATTTAATTCTCATATCAACCCTGTAAGGTAAGAACAAACCTCTATTTTAACGATGAGGGTAATGCAGACTTAGAGGTAAATACACTTGCCCAAGGTCAAGCAGTGGAGCCAGGATTCAAACCCAGACCAATGGGACTCCAAAGCCCATACAGTAGGTGTGCCACACCATCTCTCCATGGAGTATGCAGCTAGGAAACAGCAGAGCTGGCACTCTTAGCCAGATCTCTGACTACAGATCCAAATTTTTGTATTAAAAATGTAGCATGTTTACACTCTATCTCCGTAGCAACCACATAAGGGAGAATAGATCATCTTCATATTAAAGATGAGAAAGCTGAGGCTCCAGAAGTTCCCATGGTTTGGTCAAAGTCACTCAGCTACTAAATGTTGGAGCTGGGACTCAAAGTAGGGCTGTGCACCTTATCAGTCATTCTCCCATTACCTGGGGACCTTTTAAAATTTCCAACCTCTAGGTGACTCTGCAGACCAATGAAAGCACAGCCTTGAGGTGGAACACAGATCGAGGGTAGTTTTTGAAACTCCCCAGTGTGATGCTGAGGTGCAGACAAGCTTGAGAACCACTGTACAGCACCCATCCCTTCCCACCCCAGCCCTGTACCTCTTCTACCCCGTGGCACCTACTGGCTGATAAGCTCTGGCCCTGAGGTCCCTGCCATCAGTATAACCACACAGTAGTGATCTTTATCGTGCTTTGTGCAGAGTGAATGTCTATTTCCCAGACTCACATTCTGCAGAGAGCCCCAAGCAGAAACCTGAACAAGCCACAGCGAAGGGCCAATCACAGTATCTTCCCATTGAGAACAATCAGCTGTCACCGACGTTAAAATGGAAAGCACGTCACCCAGGGAGGAGCTCGCTGGCCCGGGTACTTAGTTTTGGCCTGAGTAGGCACCCTGAACCTGAACTGGGACAGTTGGACTTCAATTCTGGCCAGGGAAAGAGAAGGGAGGCGCCGGCCAGCCTTGCTGAATGGGGCTGCCCTTCGCCTCCACCGTTACTCACATTCGCATCTGCAGGGTCAGGGCCTGGCTACCGAAGGTAACCCGGGAGGCGTGCATTCCCTCCCACTACGTCCAGCCACCACCAGTTCAGAATACCTCATTTTCATGCACTTTGCTTATTCTCAAAAATATGCTTCTTTGATTCCTGCAAGCCAAGCCCATGGAAAAATAACGGAAACCAAATGCCAGGGAAGTGGAGCCAAGACAAACACATGTGAGCCCTGAAATAACAGGAGATACTGTGGTCACGTCTGACCTTCTGAACTGTGCTATGGGTTGAAGCAAAAACAGCCCTTGCTGCTGCTGAAGAGGTGTATGGTAATACTTTATTTGTAATGCAGAAGAGCTTGGGTTTTAGGGAGATGGCCTTTTGAAACTGTAGGGACTCAGCCCAGGGGCCAGAAATAATATTTTGAGGAATGACTTTTTTTTAAAGGCCACCCCTCACTTTCCATAGGCTCAGAATCCTCTGATTTTTATCTGTCAAATGATGAATATGTAAGACCTCCAGAACTTGTACACTTTTGCCTTCTGCTTGTGCCAATATTTTGGTGCAGTCTCCCATGGAGGCTGAAACACAAGTCCACTTGTTTATTTCAGCAGCCACCTAAGAGATAAATGTGGAAGGACCCGGATGGAAAAGTAAAATGACCCAGGGTCAGAAGTGAATACGGAGAAGGGTCCTGGTTTCCGCACTAACCAGTTTGGGCCCCAGCAGTGGGCGGTCTCCGACCTGCTGGGATACTTCCAGCAACTACATTCCTATGAGATGCCAGCTGCGGCATTCTTGGGCACACAAAACAAGTCACCAGGAGAAATTTGCTCTATGTTAACATTACCAAGAAACGACCACAAGCTACAGAGTTTATGCAAATGAAGACCCGATTCCCATGGAAAAGATTCCTGCATTAAAATAATAGCCAAGTTTGGGGTGCCTGGGTGGCTTACTCAGTTGAACGTCCCCCTTCGCCTCAGGTCATGATCTCATGGTTCGTGGGTTTGAGCCCCGAGTCGGGCTCTGTGCTGACAGCTAGCTCAGAGCCTGGAGCCTGCTTCAGATTCTGTGTTTCCCTCTCTCTCTAATCCTCCCCTGCTCACACTGTCTCTCTCTCTCCCTCTCTTTCTCTCTCTCAAAAATAACTAAAACATTAAAAAAAATTTTTTTAAATAATAGCCAAGTTTGCCTAAAAGTGAAATACTTATTTTCATACTGGTTTGCAGATAATATTCTCTTCCTTTAGTTATATTATTTGCTGCATTTCTAGGTGTGTTCCTTAAGAAGAAAAAACTACATGGTAAAACTAGTTTTATTGCAATTACCATGCAGGAAAACACCCTATAAAAGAAATAATAATAACAAGTACTATGTATTCAGCCACACAGTAAAACTTAAATACTTTTCATGCAGTCACATATTTAATCCTCACAAATGGTGATTGCTATTAGTGTCCAGAAGTTTTATTTTTATTTTAAGCCCTCATATTTATCAATCTTTTCATCTGTCCTTTCTCTTGTTTAAAAATCAAAAAAAATCAAAACATTAAGAATTTTTTTAAAAATCCCCCAACCATAAAAATATTTCTCCTGCATTTTCTTCTACAAAGTTTAAATCCTCAAGTTTGATATTTGAATTTATAATTTATCTGGTATTATTTTGGATTAAGACATGAGATAGAAACATAATATATATTTTTTCCAAGAAGATAGCCAATCTGCCTAGTATCACTTATCCCTAATAACACCACCATTTCCACAACATATGAGGAATGTGACTGATAGTGTCACATTCCTCATATGTTGAATCTACATATCTTTGTGGGTTGGGCTATGGGCTCTGGTGTCTATTCCTGTCACAACACCACACAATCTTAATTGCTACAGCCTTACAATACGTTTATATGGTAGAACAATTCCAACACCCTTCCCCGCCCGTCTTATCTCTCTCTCTATCTCTCTCTCTTTTTTTTATTGACCTCTGTCCTTTCATATCAAGTGGACAATTACATGATTAAGTTCCAGGAAAAACTCTATGGAGATTTTTATTGTAATTTACAAGTTAATTTGGGGGAATTGATATTTGCTCAATACTGAATCATCACATCAATACAGATGATGTGTTCCTCTATTTCTATAGCTTTTTTTTCCCCATTGATAGGACTCTTTGTCTTGTTCCTGATTCTAAAGAAAAATATTTTAACAGTTTTCTTTAAAAATATTTACCATAGGAGCCCCTAGGTGGCTCAGTAGGTTAAATGCCTAACTCTTGATTTCAGCTCAAGTCATGATCTCACAGTTTGTGAGTTAGAGCCCCGAGTCAGTCTCTGCACTGACAGCACAGAACCTGCTTGGGATTCTTTCTCTCTCTCTCTCTCTCTCTCTCTCTGCCCCTCCCCCACTCAGGCTTTCTCACTCTCTCTCAAAATAAATAAACTTAAAATTACTATAGGTTTTAGTAGGCACTGTTTTTTAATTAAGCAAGTTTACTTTGTTCTAGTTTGTTAAGAGTTGGCTAAGAGAGTTTTTCATCATGAATAGGTATTACATTTTATCAAATGTTATTGACATAATTACATGGTTTTCCTTCTTTAATCTTTTTAACGTCAAACCATCTTTGCATTCCTATGATAATTTTCATAATTGTTTCCTCTTTGTGATAATTATTAGTGCTGGTCACTGACGTGTCCAGTTTTCCTCTTTCGGGTCAGGTCCCCACCCTCTTGAAGTCAGCCTTGAGGATAGATGTGCTTTAGCCAACACAACATGAGTAGATGTGATATGTATCATTTGGGAGCAGGAGACTTTAAGAGCTATGTAGTCTTGCCTCCATGACTGCAACTGGCAATATGCCAGGTGGTGAAAGCTTCATCAGCTTGGGTCCCAGAGTGAGGGAGAGAGAGAATCCCAAGCAGGCTCAGCTCTGTCAGCACAGAGCCCAAAGTGGAGCTTGAACTCATCAACCATGAGATCATGACCTGAGCTGAAATCAAGAGTTAGATGCTCAACCACCTGAGCCACCCAGACACCATAGTAATTCTCCAAAATACAGAGTAATTTCAAGTATCTTTTTTTTTTCATACTATATTGGAGTGTGGTCAGAGAATACATCCTGTATGTTATGGGGCCTTTGGTATTTAATGAGATTTCCTTTTTGGTCCAGCAAGTGACTAATTCTTGGTTTACATATGTGTAGACTAGAATAAGCTAGTTAATTGAGCTGTTCAAATCTTCCATATCCTCACTAATTTTTGATTTCCTAATCAATCAATTACTCAGAGACATGTTTTTAAAAATCTATTATGTATAGATCTTTAAATTTCTCTTTACAAATCAATTGATTTCTCCTTTAAATCTATCTGAGGGCCGTATTATTAAATACATGAAAATGGTGAATTTTTGTTCTAGATTATGAAATAAACTTCTTTGCCCCTAATAATGTATTTTATCTTAAAATCTATTTTTCAGAGTGGCTGCCAGGTGTTCCAAAGTTATCAGTATCTAGCATACCACTGGCTTGAAGTAACTTTTTTTTAATGTTTTATTTATTTTTTAGAGAGAGTGCAAGCAGGGGAGGGGCATGAAGAGAGAGAGAGGGACAGAGGATCTGAAGCAACCTCTGCAGTGACCACAGTGAGCCTGATGTGGGGCATGAACTCACAAACCAAACCACAAGATCATGACCTAAGCCAAAGTCAGATGTTCAATCAACTGAGCCACCCAGGTGCCCCCCAAGATAACTTTTTATATTGACTTAGCTGGGGAGGTGTGGCAGGCAGTTTCAGAACTATGCACATAAGATAAATTCAAGTTCCAAACCCATGCTGACATCTTTTTATTCTCTTTTCCCCCAAAGGAGAATTTCATGGAGGTGTTCTTTAAAAAAAAAAAAAAACACAAAATATAACAGATCCAGGCCCAGATATCTATGCTGAGCCGGACACTCTAGGCAACTCCTTTTCCTAGTCATTGAGGGTAACAAACCGTCTCTCTCTCTCAGAGATATCAGAGATACCTCAGACATCCAACTCCTATTAAACTATGTCATGCTTCCTGTGCCAAGAGGAATTCTTGCTGGAATTGTTCTTCTCAAAAACAAAACAAAACAAAACAGAAACAGAACAAAAACCCCACATATACTCAGGAGCACAGTTATTTTTAATTAGCCCTGGATGGGATGTGTTAGTGTCCCTACTTTCATAATAAATCTTTGTAGTTAAATAACAAACTCTTGTTATTCTTGTGCATACAGAAGCCAAGAGTTTTTCTCAGCACAGAAAGGGGATAGAGAGCCGGGGGGATGGGGTGAGCACGGTGTATGCAGGTGTTTTAGACATAAGTGAAGTAGGAAGGCTCTGTTTAAAGTGACACAACAAGGCTCATCTAAAAAATCTCACTCATCTTAGGTTTCTGCTCTGTTTGCTGCTCAGAGGAGAAGGAAGCTGCACGGTTAAGAGCATAGGCCTCAGGCAGACAGACATTGGTTTGAGCCCTGTCTCTGCAATGCAGTGGCTGTGTGATGCTAGGCAAATTGCCTAACCTCTCTGAACTGTACAGTTTGCTCATCAGCAGGATGAAAATAATCCTTCTTTTATCATAGGTTTGTTATGAACACCAAATGAGAAACCTGTGAGGCCCTAGTCACAGTGGAACATAGTAAGTAGCTATTATTAATAACCCTGCGCAGTAAAACCTATTGATATTACTGTTGATAGAGAACAGAACTACACCATATAACAAGAAAATGCATGACATGAAGTTGTGCTAAGGGACCCTTTATTCATTGTGGAGGGAGGGATCTGAGCACATCTTATCTAGGGACAGTTAAAAAGAACTATGTTCCTGCGTGTGTGTGTGCGCACATGTGCGTGTATGTTCTGTCTTATTCAGGAGAGGAACAATTTCACAAGAAGCATGGCATAGACTAATAGTTGAGTGACTGATGCATCCTGATGCTATTTCTGAGAAAGCAACATATTTGTGCTAAGGGCCTCAGAACAATATCTCACGTGTGATTAAATCATGATGTCAATCCAGTCCCACTAAAAAGCTATGACCTAGCAGCCATCAAGAGGCATGTGTCTGACTGGCTTAAGGAATTACGGCACTGAGACAGGCAGATCAACCAAAACTATTTTACACATTACCAAGTGTTTGCTAAGGAACCAAAACACATTAAAAGACAAGGTCACATTAGCTAAAACCAGCTGCTGAGAGCATCAGACACTAGACAGGTAGATTTTGGTGAGAAAAGGGAACAGGGAAGAGGTAGCGAAGGGCCCCAGACATAGGATGGTCCTGCCAGGGGAAGCCCGGGAGATCAGGTCACCCATGGAGCACCATGGGTAGAATCATTCTGAAAGGGGTGTAAGAGAGGAAGACTGGAGTCTAACTTTGCCAGTTTTAAGTTTTGCTTTCGGTGAGAACCAAAGAAAAGATAAAGTTTTTGGAAATCGGAGCCATTTCTAAGATTCCTATCAAATGATGTGGTTGTATGAAAATTCGTGAGTAATCATGAATCCTTAGCGTACATTTTATTGAAGGGCTTAAGCCAGGCTGAATGTAAGAAAGAGACACAGGGAACCTTAAGCCCCTGGAATGAAGAAGCATTAAGGCTTTATGGACAGTGACTGTCCTGTCTTTCCCTGACTCATGCTGTGACTGGCAGCGTGGCTTTGGACCTCACCCCAGGCTTATATCTCATGTGAGACATTGAAGGCTACCCTGCTGCATGAGGAAGTACCAAAGGTACTGGGAACCCCCAAGTGCTGGGCCTGAACAAGTCAGTTACTCAACAACATCTATAGTGTCCATAGTCTAGTCGAAGACAAAGGAATTTCCTCCAGTGAGTAAAATCAGGCTAGTGAGCAAAAGCCACAGACAACTCTTGATCTAAAATTAGGAAAGGCTTGGGGGATCTGTGTGGCTCAGTCAGTTGAGTGTCCAACTCTTGATTTTGGCTCAGGTCATGATTTCACAGTTCGTGGGATCAAACCCCCCATGGGGCTCTGCACTGATAGTGTGGAGCCTGCTTGGATTCTCTTGCTCCCTTTCTCTCTCTTCTTCCCTCGCTTGTGCTTGCCCTCTCTCTCAAAATAAATAAATAAAACTTTAAAAAATATTAGGAAGGTCTTCCTAACAGTCAGAACCATTCAAGAATAGAATGTAAAGTACTAAAATCCCTACCATTAAACGTGTTTCGAGCAGAGCCTGGCTTGTAGAAAATCAGATATTGAAGAAATTGGACCTGACAAGTTTAAAATTCACTTCCAATTTTCCAGGCCCATTAAATAGAAGAAATGACCACCAATTACAATGAATTTATAGTGTAGCCAAGAAAACAAAAATTGTGGAAGTAATAGCAGATCCAAAGCAACATGAGTAAACCAAGTTCTAAAAACTCAGTACAGAAGCACCAAAACCAGCTGTCCTGAGAATATTCAGGAAAGAGCCCAAATTTCTTCACACCTGAGGAAGATTCATCCCTTTTCAAAAGCAATAATTAGACTGGGTTCCTGGTATTGAAGATAAAGTGCACAAATGATTCGAAGCCAGAGGAATTGGTTCACAAGTTCTTGCTCACAGTCCTCACCAGATTCCTACTTAAATGCAGTACAGAGCCCGATGCTTGCCAACAAATAGTAATGATAATAATGACCTCAAATACACAATTGCCTTGCTTGCCGTCTCTTGAGAAAAGGCAGACCTGCTTGAGTTCTCTTCTCTGCATTTGTGCACACTACGGGTCTATTCTCAGTATTTCACGTTGTAATAAATTAGGATTCAAAGTCACAGCTCTCCAAGCTTAACTGTTAATTTGGAAGATAGAATCTGTGACCTCATGATTTCCCATGGGCTTTGAAATCATTATTTATTCATTCTTCACTTCTGACAGCGCCTGCGGATCAGATTAGAAAAGTGTTCTTAATCCTATGAACATGCATCAGCTCGAAACAGGAAAGAGAGAGGAAAAATTAACCACGGGGCTTGCCACTCAGTGTGGTCCAAAGACCGCGGCACGGTCACGCCTGGGAGTGCTCCGCAAAGCAGACCCTCAGCTCCTCCGCCCCACTCCCAGATTTGCTGAATCAGAAACTGCATTTTCACAGGATGTCCCTCTAACCCCCATGACTTGTAGGTGCCTTAATGTTGTTGAAGTCCTAAACTAGGGACCGGTGAGTCTATGGCCCATGTCTGACCTTCACCCCCTGAAAGCTAGAAGTAGAAATAGTAGCCTCTGGGAAATAAAAAGGGAAGTAAATAGCTCAGACTGTAATCATTAATGAAACCGTTGATCAAATGTTTTGCATCGTTTTCAGAAATTGCCTGTTGCTACCATGGCAGAACTATGCTTAACGTGAGCTGGCAGACCCTCTGACTCGTTCAGACCCAAACCAGCTGATTAGCCTCATTAGTTATTAGACTTCAGGGGAAAAGCCCGCAACAACTGCCTGTACATGGAAAGCCAGCTGTTTCTCAGAAGCTGCAAAGACCAGATGGAGCAGGGCTTCATTTTTTATAACCTTCAGCCTCCGGCCTCTTTGTCAGCAAAGGGAAATCCTCTCTGCTAGGGTGACTTCTGAGACACCAGTAGTTGCAAGGAAGGCACGAATGTGGCAGCAGAGGGAATTTTTTCAGCATCCAGATGTGAGAAATACACAAAACAAAAATAAAGTCTTTCCTAGAATACTTCCTCAATTCCAAAAGGCCACTGATTACAGGAAACACCATCAATTTAAAATAGCTTTTCAGGCAGGGCGGTCAACAGTTCTTTAAATAAATCACAGATCTGTCCCCATTTTTTAAAAAGTAAAATCAAGGAGGGCAGCGTTTGTGAGGGTATATCCTAGAATCATGAAAATTTGGTACATCGTGTTTGATGGTTTCATCGGCCAGTTTTGCTAATGGGTATTAACCAAGAAGTCTTTGCAAATGAGTATTTACATGCAAATGTACATGAAAAAAAAATGTTTGCTATCTTCTGCATTCATGTTTCACTGCAGGACTGAAATACATACAGTCCGAATGGTTACCAGGAAGAGAAATATCAAGACTCTACTTTCTCCAAATACATTTTCATTGAAAATCAGATAAATATGGGAGCACCTGGGTGGCTCCGTTGGTTGAGTTTCTGACTTCAGCTCAGGTCGTGATCTTGAGTTTCATGCATTCAATCCCTGTTTTGGGCTCTGTGCTGACAGCTCAGAGCCTGGAGCCTGCTTTGGATTCTACGTTTCCTTCTCTCTCTTCCCGCCGTCCCCCACTCTTGTTCTGTCTCTCTCTCAGAAATAAATAAATGTTAAAAATTTAAAAAGAAAGAAAGAAAATCAGGTGACTATAAGAGCTTTGTGCTCCTACAAAATTTGCCTTTCATAATGCGGGGCCTGAATCTGGTCACCAAATACTCCCTATTTCATGAAGAAAACCCTTCTGACCATGGGTGTACACGTATGGGCTAGAGGGCTTGCGGTATTGGTCAGAAGCAGAGAGAGAAACTGAAGTCTTAAATTTTTTTAATGCTTTTTATTTATTTTTGAGAGAGAGAGAGAGAGAGAGAGACAGTGTGATCAGGGGAGGGTCAGAGAGAGAAGGAGACATAGAATCTGAAGCAGGCTCCAGGCTCTGAGCTAGCTGTCAGCACAGAGCCCGACACGGGGCTCGAACCTACAAACTGTGAGATCATGACCTGAGCTGAAGTCGGATGCCTAACCAACTGAGCCAACCAGGTGCCCTGAAACTGAGGTCTTAAAAGGGGACAAAAATTTCCCCAAAACAGATAGTGAGTCAGTGAGATTCTGAGTCCCTGAGATGCAAGGTTAGTGTCTTTCACTCTCACACCTCTTCCTTTAAACTGATCTGGGTCTTCTGGTGTATCAGCCAAGCTGCTTTCAATAGGGGAGCTTTAACACGAGAAAATGCACACCAGTTAAGAACTGCAGAACGTGCCACCAGGAAATGCAGAGTAAGAGGTCTAACTTCATGCCAAATATAGACAATGTACTTCCCGATCCTGCCTGGTACAGATATCCTCAAACAACCATCACCGTGTGTCATAAAATTTATGATGAATTAACTTTGCTAAAGAAAAAGTCCTTTTTTCCTACAACCTTCTGGAAAGTTGTCTTCTACTGTTTATTTTTTTAGTGCCATAGAGAAACTCAGAAAGAGGAACCTTATAGGCCAATGGGTGGGAAAATCTGTGGCACAAGGAATTGTGGTCATAGACGCCTTTACAGATCTTTATCTGAATAAAAACCAAAGAAAAATCTCAATGGATATTTTTAAAATGTAAAACGTTTTAGAAGAATTCTTCATAGAGGCCTTAAGCTTTCAAAAAAGGAGAGATGCCAAGGGCTTTTCTCTCCCCTGCATCCTGAAGCTCCCTCTAGTGACCAAGAACTTAACACCACTACAGGTATAGAGAGAAAACATCGTCTAAGGCCTCTTGGTTTCAGATAGCACCCTGAAGTCTCTAGAGCATTTTCACATACACCTGACCCTCCAACGCAGAAACCTAAAAATAAAAGTATCCTTGCTCCCATTTCATAGACAAGAAACTGAGGCCCAGATAGGCCAAGACTTGTGCAGGGCACATGGCTGTAGGAGAGCTCGAACAGGAGGCCAGGTCTCCCGGGTCCTGCTGCCCTGCCTCCTGATCTGGGCAATCGTGTAAAGTCATCCGTGATTATTCTTATAGAAAGAGCTCATGCGGGAATTTTTAAGGGATCTACAGAAATGATTCTTGACTTTCAGGGAGTCCTTTTGAAAATCTGATGAGAGTTCTGGCCCAAACCTATACATTTTTCCATACAACCTCAGGAAATATATAGATTACCCTGACAGGGTCAACTAACTCTCCAGGACTCCAAGGACCCCGAGCTAAGAAGCTGTTGACATCTACTGGATATAATCTTGAGATATCAAGAACTCAAAGAATATGAACTTTAAGGTTCTTTACTCTTTCCCTTAATTATGATGTTTTCCATGCTTATCCAGTTACTTCTTCAGCCCATTGTTTGGAGTATTTAAAAGGATTGAACAAATTAGTATATATTTGCTAACATTTAAGGAAAAGCCTGTGGATACTGCCATCAAGGCATTCTAGCTTTCCCACAGGCATGCCTGGGATTAGTAGCAAACTGAGATGTTTCTAGGGAAGTAGCAATTTGAAAGCATTTTTTTCAAATGTAAGAGCATACCACAGTCTCCCGGGCTGGTTCTGTGGAGACTGTAAAGATGTAACATAGTGAATATATAGAGGACTTTTCTCAGTGAACAAAAGCCAGTATTGCCTCTAAATTCTCAGCTCATTTTATCCTGGCATTTCCGATGGCTTTGGAAAAGCCCAAATCAACACTGATGGTTTGCTAATTCACATAATTCTCTTCCATAAACTCCATGAGGATAGGGACCATGTCCATATCGATCAGTTGTATTCCCAATATCCAACACAGTGCCCCACCGTACTATACTCCCAATAGGTATTTGATGAATGACTATGTGAATGGTTATCTTTGAGTGAGACCTTCTGGGAAACTGCTCATTTCCCTCTCTAACTAATCAGTGGCCTGTGGTTACATGAGACATTGCCCTTCACCTCACTGCACTTCACACAGGCAACCTCGGACCCCAGATCCTTGGCTGCTCTGATGGAAAGTTCTGTTCTCTATTCTGTGACCCACACCCATGGTCTAGATTGGGCTGCAACCATGATCACAGCTTCCTGCCTTAGCCCTCCCCACAAGGATAGCACAGTCTAAAAGGGATATATTAACCTTTGAGTAAAATGCAGCGCTCTAGTGACTGACCATTCAGCCATCAAGGCTATTGGGAAGGAGTTAGGAAGACCTTTCTGGAGCATCTCACACGACCTCTGCTCATCATGCCCTTCCATCCCTCTGCACTTTCATAATGTCACTTCCCTCATTTTCTTGTCATGCCTGCCTACCTGGTGAAATGTCACCCCAGAGATGTTCTCAGCTCTTGTGGTTAACTCTCACTTGTTTCCACAGCAGAGTTCAGAACTTTATGACCATCCTGAGTTCCTACAATAATTATATATTGCTGTCCCCTTCGCTTCCACACATAACAAGACCAGCAAGAGGGATAGGAGTTGTTCAATTCAAGAATGGACGACAGGGAAAGAGAGGTGGGAGAGACCTAGGGACATGATAGTGGGGAAAAACTCAGCTGACATTGTTGACTCGGAAGACAGACAAAGCCATGAACCAAGAAACGCAGGCAGCCTCTAGAAGCTGAAAAGGCAAGGAGATAGGTTCTCCCCCAGCACTTCCAGAAAAGAAGACAGCCCTGCCGATACCTTGATACCAGTGCAGTGAGACCCATGTAAGACTTCTGACCTCCAGAACTGCAGAATAAGAAATCTGTGTGGGTTTAAGACCAAAAAAAAAAAAAAAAAGAGAGAGAGAGAGAGAGAAAGAGAGAGACAGTGGACTGTTTCACCCTCCCAGTTTATCTTGCTTGCCTTGATTCTAGGAAATCCAATATTCAAGTTATTGGCAACATCCCTATGAAAGCACAGGAGCTTCTCAGTGAAGAATTACTGTCTGAGCCCTGGCAAGCTGGGATTTCACGTGCAGGTGAACTCTCGGCCTAGCACTGACTTTTCCCAACTGCCATCTTGGATACCATATTTAAATTCAACCTTCTCAGAGTGTTGAGGACAACCTTTGGAATTTTTTGTCATATCAAAGTAGCACCTAAGCTAATGTTTACTAATTATACTTCCTGGAGTTGACGCCATTTTAAAACAGTATTTTGCATTATACATAATATCTGGTTTGATGTTCTAATTGTTTTTTCTCAGTATACATCCAAATAAAAACAAAACTATTAAATGGAGCAAACTTTACATTAAAATAAATTCATAACTATTACAATTTTCAAAACAATGTTGCCTATGTACCCCGGAAAATCTCCTCCAGGCATCACCAGTAGTGAGACGTTACACTTTGTGAAATACTTTTCTAATATTTCACTACCCTCTCCATGCCTCTATCCAAATGTACCTTTTCATCCTCAGCAGGCTCCCTAACCCCTCCTACATTCTTAAAAAGAGAGTTCATCACAGCCTCCTGTAACAAAGAATTATCCAGCCTAAAAGGATGATCACACTGAGGTTCAGAAACTCTCATCTAGAGCAAGAACATTCCAGGCTAAGTTAATACACAATGGGTCCCCAGATGGGAACTCACTGGAGTTCTCTATTTTCTGCCCCCGCTTCCTGCTCTACTAACCCCCTATCCCACAATTCTCCAAGGAGAACTAGCTGGCTTTCCCTGATATCCTTGGAAGCTGACTTGGGGTTTTTATGAGAGAAAAGGGTTCTACCTTTTTTGTTTACCTAAAAGGGAGCTCTTCCCAGCCATCTTGCCCAGTGATGGGGATCTGAGAGTTTGTTATCCAAAGATCAGGAAGATCAATTCACTGAAGAGCTAGAACGGAGATCTCCAATATGTGGTTACGAGTCTCCTATGCTATTTGAATTTAAATGAATAGAAGTGATATAAAATGAAAAATTTAGTCTTCAGAGACATTAGGCACATTACAAATACTCGAAGACCACATGAACCTTTGGCTGCCATATTGGACAACCCAGATATGGAACATTTTCATCATTGTTACATTAGGCAATACTATTCTCAAATAATTAAATATTAACGACAGTCTTAAAAACAGCCCATCAGACTTTCATTCCATCAATCTTTTCACTGTATCTTCTCACACTATATACTACACCGCAACCACGGTCATCCTCTCTTCTTCCTGCTCTGCTCTCAGAATAGGGGTTGCCCTTCTTTCTATTCATAAAATATCTAGAATAGGTAACTCATTGTGGTTGCACTGCCATGATTACTGGTGAGATGAAGCATATTTTCCTGTTTTGAACCATTTGCGTTTCCTCCTCTCTGAAATGCATGTTTATATATTTTAGCCATTTTTTCTATTAGGATATCTACATCTTAAAAGTAGATACTCATCAAAATCCTTTAAAGTTTTGAGGTACTGATCCTTTGTTGAAAATGAGTCACAAATACTATCTCCCACTTCATGGCTTGTCTTTTAACTTTGTTGAATGTGGTTTTTGATAAACTGAAGTTATGTAATATAGTTGAATTTATTAATCTTTTCCCTTATGATTTACATTTTGTTTAATGTCTTAAAACCTACTTCTGTATCAGAAGGGTGTACTAAACTATGTAGTCCTCTGAAAGAGTTATGCTTATGCTTTCACAGTTAAGTCTTTTTATCGACCAAAAATTGATTTTTATGTATGGTACAAGGTAGGAATCCAATTTTTTTAATCTACATGGATATTGCCAGCACCATTTATGAAATGAGTGGTGTTTTCTTCAGTGATCTGCAATGACTTTATCATGAATCAAGCTTGCATGCATAGATGGGTTTGTTTCTATGCTCTCTTTTCTTTTTTTTTTGGGGGGGGGGTTTCTTGTGTCATAACCGGCAGGCATTTTATTTTATTTTATTTTATTTCAACAAGACAGTAACTTTTTATTTTATTTTATTTTATTTTTTATTTTTTATTTTTTAATTTTTATTATTTTTTTTATTTTTTTCCCATAATATTTTATTGTTAAATTGTTTTCCATAAAACACCCAGTGCTCTTCCCCTTAAGTGCCCTCCACCATCACCACCACCTCTTTTCCCCCCTCCCCCTTCCCCTTCAACTCTCAGTTCATTTTCAGTATTCAATAGTCTCTCAAGTTTTGCATCCCTCTCTTTCCCCAGCTCTCTCTCCCTCCTCCGCTCCCCCTGGTTCTCCATTAGGTCTCTCTTGTTTTCCTGCTAGACCTATGAGTGCAAACATATGGTTTCTGTCCTTCTCTGCCTGGCTTACTTCGCTCAGCATGACACCCTCAAGGTCCATCCACTTTCCTACAAAGGGCCAGATTTCATTCTTTCTCATTGCCATGTAGTACTCCATCGTGTATATATACCACATCTTCTTGATCCACTCGTCATGGACATTTAGGCTTTTTCCATGTTTTGGCTATTGTTGACATTGCTGCTATGAACATTGGGGTACATGTGCTCCTATGCATCAGCATTTCTGTCTCTCTTGGGTAAATCCCCAGCAATGCTATTGCTGGGTCATAAGGGAGTTCTATCGATAGTTTTTTGAGGAACCTCCACACTGTTTTCCAGAGCGGCTGCACCAGTTTACATTGCCACCAAC
>PJEM01015577.1:0-12896 GCA_004023845.1 Helogale parvula
AACTGAAGGTTGCTGGAGGGGTTTTGGGGGGGGGGATGGGCTAAATGGGTGAGGGGCATTAAGGTGTCTACTCCTGAAATCATTGCTGCACAATACGCTAACTAGCTTGGGTGTAAATTAAAAAATAAATAACTAAATACATAAAATTTTTAAGGAAAAAATAAACATTAAAAAAATTTTTAAATAAAAATATTTTTTTGTCATAACAAGTTATCACAAATTTAGCATCTCCAAACAAGAGTTGCTGCCTCACGTTTCTACGGGTCAGAAATCCAGGTGGGCTCGGGGAAGAATCTGCTTCCGAGCTCATGCAGGTTATTGGCAGGATCGGTTCCTTGCAGTTGTAAAACCGAGATCCCTTCTCCCTTGTGAGGCTGGGTGCATCCACCCTGAGATCTCGGTGGCCTCTCTGTGGTCTTTGCACACGGGACCCGACACTTCAGAGCCAGCAACGGCGTGTGGCCAAGTCTTTCTCACGCTTCAAATCCCTCTGACTTCCCCGTCGGCCATATTTCGTCCGACTCCTGATTTCGGCTCATGTCCCAATCCCTGGGTCATGGGACTGAGCCCTGCATGGGGCTTGGTGCTGAGTTTAAGATTCTCTTAAGATTCTCTCTTAAGAAATTATGATTGTATCTCTTAAAGATTAAGATTCTTTTTTTATTAATTTTTATTTATTTTTGAGAGAGAGAGAGAGAGAGTGTGTGTGAGTGGGAGAGGGGCAGAAAGAGAGGGAGACACAGAATCCGAAGCAGGCTCCAGGCTCCGAGCTGTCAGCACAGAGCTCGATGTGGGGCTTGAACTCACACACTGTGAGATCATGACCTGAGCTGACGTTGGATGCTTAATCGACAGAACCACCCAGGTGCCCCAAGATTAATATTCTTAATCTTAAGACTCTCTTTCTCACTGGGAGTGCCTGGGTGGCTCCGTCGGTCAGGCGTCCGACTTCAGCTCAGGTCATGATCTCACGGTGTGTGGGTTCGAGCCCCACGTTGGGCTCTGTCCTGATAGCTCGAAGCCTGGAGCCTGCTTCCGATTCCGTGTCTCATCCTCTCTCTACACCTTGTGCTTTCTCTCAAAAAGATAAATAAATGTAAAAAAAAAAAAAAGACTCTCTCTCTGTCCCTCTTCCTTCCTCGTGCGCTCTTTCTCTAAAGTAAAAATAATAAGAAGAGCTTTCATCGTATTGAATGAGAAGTCTGAAACAGCAAGGCGCATGTGAAGCTGTGTTGCACTTGAAATGTAGGCTGTACAAGTTGAGCAGCGCTCCAACTATAGAATATCCTGCAGAAATTGAGGGATTTTTATTAAAAAAATGTTTTCCACATGGGAACCTGCCAAGTTTCCCCACTGTAAAGTTACTTTTCTTTCTCCTTGTAACGAGTACGTGGGGAGACTTTGAGACCAGGTAAGTGCGTATTCAAATCTTCTCCATCTCTGACCGGTTCACGCTGGCATCCGCTGACGGTGTTTGTTTACCTGCCATTATTAGGTCAGTTACCAACCTGTGACTCTCTTTCTACATGTTTTAGCTGACTTTCTACTGTCAGGAAAAGCTTTTCTCTTCTCCCTCATTTGTGTATTTACCGACTGTTTTTTATCAGCATGGACTTACGGCGCCTTATTCAGTGGATTGTAATTCTTTGCTATCACTTATTCTGATATTTCACTTGTCCCGGATTAGGTCAACAGGATTCAAGAGGGTGCCTATGTCCTTCTGTGTGTTCCCATCATTCTTTGCGCACCGCCTTGCTTTCTGGAATAACATTTTTAGTAAATTCCCCGCTCCCCACCCCCCAGTTCTGTAAAGAGCCATTTCTTCAAGGAGATTGGTTATTTTCAGTGGAGAACAGTGTTTGGAGACCGAGATCTGGGTGCTAAGCGGGTTGATTGCTTCAGGAATACCATTGCTTCTGCTCTTTCCAAGGACAGAGCTAGGGAATAGATGTATGTATGTACAGAATCTTTGTTTACTGTAAAAGGCTATAATTTTATTAGTAACTTCTACACTGGGGGTTGCCTGGGTGGCTCAGTAAGTTAAGGAACCGACTCTTGATTTCAGCTCAGGTCGTGATTTCACTGTTTGTGAGATCAAGCTCTGCATCAGGTGCTGTGCTGACAGCAAGGAGCCTGCTTGGGATTCTCTCTCTCTGCCCCTCCCCCACTCATGTGTGCTCTCTCACTCTCTCAAATAAATAAGCTTAAAACAATTTTTTACACAGATTATCTGTTGAAATTATATTTTAGATATTTTCTTTTTCTTTCATATATATTGGTCACATATTATTTCATTTATTTCATACATTTCTTTTTACTTTTTTTTTATTTTTGAGAGACAGAGAGAGACAGTGCGAACAGGGGAGGGTCAGAGAGAGAAGGAGACACAGAATCTGAAGCAGGCTGCAGGTTCTGAGCTAGCTGTTAGCATAGAGCCCGACACGGGGTTTGAACCCACGAGCCGTGGGATCATGACCTGAGCCGAAGCCTGGTGCTTAACCGACTGAGCCACCCAGGCGCCCCTCTTTTTACTTTTTAAATGGGGCTACTAGGAAATTTAAAATTACAAATATGGCTCACATAATACTTATATTGAACAGTGCTGGTCTAAAGGGCATGACGTCATAGTGCTTCTAGACTCTCTCCACCCAGAGACTCCTCCTTCCTCAGTGTATCAGTGCTGTCTCTCCTCACGATCACAAAGTGGCTGCCACAGATCGAGCCATCACACAATCTCATAACTGACCCCCCCAAAAAAAAAAAAAACCCAAAACAAAAAAAAAGACCTCCCAGAGGTGGCAAAGATTCCAGCTAACTGTATCTATACTTATTCTCTCTTTCTTCCTTTACTGAGAGAAACTAAGTTTTAGGTGGATTCAAGACACTCTGCCAAAGACAACATTTTCTAGCCTCCCCTGAAACTACAGCAGCAGGTATTGTCCAATGCATAGGAGTGAAAGTGATCTGAGCACCTTATGAGTCACTCCTTTAAAGGAAATGGCAATGCCCGTTTCTTTTTCCTTTCTTCTTTCTTGCTGCATGACAGGAATGAGAGCAGTCATTTTATTTTGCCTTCAGTTTTCCAGGGTATTTTTAGTGGATATAGAATTCTGTGTTGACAGCCTTGTTTTCTTTCAGCCCATTGAAGATTCAGGCGAAGTTATAATTAGACTCAGGTCCTTTCTTTCTGGAGCTCCCTCCATATTGGAGTTTCTTCTCTCAATGTCTACCTTTTCTAGAAGCCCCACCTCTGGCATCTGACACCTCGGATGAATGACTATGGTTTTCTGCTTGAATCCTAGCTGTCTCTTGCCACACAGACAGAGACGCGTGTCTGGGGCAAAAGCCGTGTAAATTAGATCCCATCCAGTGTGTTCTCATCTTTAAAAGGTTGAATCCTCTCCAATTTCTGCCTGCTTCTGGTTTTCTCTAGTGCCTCCGAAGAGTTATTTTTTAATGCATTTTTTCCAGAATTAGTAATTGTTGTCTGTGGGGAGGGTAGTCAGGACCCTCTCACCTGTCCTTCTCCCGTCCTTCTCCCTCTCTGGTTCCCCCTCAAGCGAGGGATTCCACTCGGGGTCTCTCTGTGGTTGCAGACCACGTGTCAGCGGGGACTTGATTGATCTGGAGCTTTGACTGGGCTGATGCCATCGGTGGCTCGCTCGGATGGCTGGCGGGGAGCTCGGCCCGGAGAGCGGGCCAGGGCGCCTGGAAGTAGCTTCTCCACGTGACTCAGACTTCTCCCAGCACGGCAGTCCCTGGCCAGTTGAACTCCTTACAATGGGGTTGGCTGCCCTCCAAATGGTCTTTAAAGGACAGGAAGTGAATGCTGAAGGCCAGTTAAGGGCCGTGTCCGGAAATGACACTAGATGCCATTGGTCTCAGCAGTCTCAGGCCCTGCCCAGATTTAAGGGACTGGTTTACTAGGGAAGGTGGCTCTGTACTCACCCATCAAGAAGTTCCTGATATCCAACCACCCCCACAAAGGCCACTTCCAGGCTGGTGATAATGTGGACGGGAGAAAGAAAGGAGACACCAGGAAAAAAGAAATGGAAGGGGAGAGTCCAGTGAGCTGAACCAGATCTGCCATAAAGCTAACAAAGTTCACCTTTGGTTGGGTTTCCTGGAAACAGGTTATGAGAAGAGAGCTTTCTAGCACAAGTTTTACTGGGGAGGATTCTCAGGGGATAAACGACAAGAGAGATTGCTGAGCAGGACTGGGTAACCGACCACACACTTGAAAACAAAGTCCTACAGGGAGCTCTGGAGCTGGGAAGGCCCTTTGGAATTGTTCCGAATTGACACAAGGAGTTTAGGCCTTTCTATCTCCATATCAGTCTGTTAGTGGTTGTGGGCTCCCCCCCTCCCAGAACTGGAGCATAAACATGGACCAGGTGGTTCCCAGTGGATGATGGAAATTCCCATGGCGGGACCTGGCTGTACACTCTCTGACCATCACAGTGCCCACTACAGTCCACCCCTTGGATTACTCTGAGCTGCTTGCTCTGAATACTCAGTTTGTCCGATCTGGGTGCAGCTTGCCCAAGATTCTGGCTGGTCTGGTCTTCTGGAGGAAAGTGAAAAAGAAGGTGTAGTAGGATGATCCAAACCATGCTTTTGCAGCGGGTCACAGGCAAGTTACTGATACTCATTATTCCCTCCTGCACCACACATTGTAGATTCCCTTCCTCCTCGACTAGAAGTCCTACTGGCCTGGATGGGTAACCCAGACCCTCACTCCAGAGTGGTGTGAGGCCTTTGCTCCCATGACCTTCTCAATCTATTCATTTTTTTCCCCATCAAAGCTGGTCAGCCGAGTAACTGAAGATGCCCCAGTGAATCACTTGAGTGCTGAAAATATGCTCCCCCATCTCCACTGTGCAAGAGGGTCAATTTCTCCCACCGAAATGTTGTTCACTGGTGTCTTCGCAGAGGAGCAGTGGTTGGGTGACAAGCAGAACTAAAGGTTCAACGGGATTCTTGCTGAGTTCCAGGTGGAAAGGACCCTTCACTGGGAACCAGGGTCTCTCGTTCTGCAGAGCCTAAATTTTCTGGTAGGAAGCATGGCTTTCCAAGGTGGGTCAGTGGAAGTGATGGTAAGCAATGCCACTTTGGTATTCAGTCTTTGGTTCCCAGGCTCATTTTTCTACTCACTGGGGACCCAACACCATATGATGATGGTTGATTTACAGCATGTGCTGCATACTCAGTAATGAAAGTCTACCCTTGCAGAGTTTCCATTGCAAGCTGAAGCCTCAGCTACATATTTAAGAGGCAATTTCACTGCTCTATTAGGCCAACTCTTCTGGGCAGCGGATCCCATAGGTGCATGCCTACTGCTGTATTTCCTGTTCTAAAGTCCTTTGATCCATGGTGGTGTTACGTAGGATCCTATGTTGGTGGATCTGAGTCCTTATATCCCTCAGATGGTAGCTCTTGCTGAGGTCTTGAGGTCAGGAGACGCAAACCCTTGGCTAGGTTATCCCAATCAGGATGAATTAGGGTGGAAGAGACCCAGTGTCATCAACTTGTCACCTAGTGGCAGGTTGGTCTTAGTGCATGGTGCTTCTGGCTAAGAGGCTTGGCATTCAGCAGTGGCATTATCCAGAACAGTTTTGATGAACAGCAGCTCAGGTTTTTGGGCCCCATCCGTGGCCTTCATCCTGCCACCATGGCCGCCCTATTCATGCATGCACGGTAGCAGAGCTGGGGAGGCTGATGATAGAAGCTGCTGATGTCAGCTGTCTAAGTCATTATTTCCCCTTGGTTGACTAGTGTCACTTCTGTAGTAGATGGTCTCTGGTGGCGTTGATGTGCAAAAACAAAATACACTGTGTGTCCATTCCCCTATGTCCATCCATATACCTCTAACCCAAACGTCCCCATACGGGGTCACCTTGTCTTTTTCAGACTAATTTCAAGCTGCTGACTAGGTATCAGGGCCATTTGCTAGTGCTTATACACTCTTGCATAGCCTCGTCGGGCCTCTCTGTTTCCACGGCCTGGATGATCAGCTTTACCACCTGGAGCTCTGCCTATTTAAAAGATTTCCTGTCAATGTCATCTTTTGGGGTCACCCTTGAATGGGCTATCATGGGACAAAAGTCTATTTTCATCTTAGATACACGTACTGAGCCAATCCATCCACGGACCAAGCTTAGCCTCTTTCATCCTCATGGGCCAGTCACAAAGAACCCCCTGCCATGTGGCCATACGTGTGAACAGAGGACTAGGCAGCACATTCTAAGGTGACAGGTGACATGGAAGCTTGGACCCTTTGTTCATGAAGCAGACTTGCACTCTGGCCTTGCCTGTGCCTGATCTTAGATGTACCACTTCCATCTTACAATGAATGGCTTGATGATTTGGTGGGTCAGACAGCTCATAATTGGTCACTTGATGTCTCGAGACATTGACCTTCCTGTCCACGGTGACCCAGCAGCACGCCAGGCACTGCTTTATGAACGGAGTGTACTTTGTTGTAGATGCCCTAACCTTGCTCCAGAACCTTAGTGGGCTCCATTGTGATTTTCCTATTGAGGTTTGTGTAAATGCCACAAGTGGTCTTTTCTTACCTCGGATGCCTCAAGTTCCATAGGGTCTGTCGGACTGTACGCTTCAAGTGGCAGAGGGTCTCACGCCACAGCCTAAACCTGCTGCAGAGTGCTCTTCTTTTCTGCACCGCACTCAAAGCTGACACTGTTTCACGTCTTTGGCTTGAGCATTATTCTCATATGCTGTCTGCTGAGTCCAAACATGCTTCACTGGCATTGTGCCTCTTAGCAGGAAGAGGTGTAAGTTGCAATAGTTTCTTTTGAAGTGGGTATCCTGACATACCCCAGGCCCCTGGACCTCTAAAGACTTGACTCATGTAGCAGGTGCCTGAATCCTTGAAGAGTTTCCCTCCCACTCTCGGGAGGACCTCTTCCCATACCCTTGTCACTTCTTCCTCTTCCAATCTGATTAGCATGTTGCTGTCAAAGAGTGGGCCAACATGACGTTGTGTGTCCAGATGGTCTAGGCCCTTGCACTTAATGTAATGGCAGAGGACAGGATGGGCTAACATATCCCTGGGGCCAGATTAAATGTGTCTCTTGGCCGTCCTGAGTAAATGCGACCCACTTCTGACCCTCCTTTCCATAAGGGACAGAAAGACTGCCTTTGCCTGTCTTTGCCAGGGCAATGGCCACATATCACATAGTGAGGCTGTGTTCATTCTCTCTGGCGAAGATACCCTGTCCAGCACAGCAGCTGTAATCTGGGCGACCACTTGATTAAATGTGCACGTCCGCTGTCACCCACCGTGATCCAGATGGTTTCAAAGGGATCAGGCAAGTGAACTAAATGAGGGTATGACGGGACCACCACCCTTGCCTTCTTCACGTCTTTGAGGATGGCACTGATCTCTGCCGTACCCTCAGGGAGTGTGATGATTTTTTAAAAAATTATGATGATCAGGTTGAGAAGTGGCTAGTTTCAGAGGTTTCTATTATAAGAAGCCCTTCCCCATTATTAGAGCTCTGTGAGGGAGACCTGGGTCAGGATTCCATTTATCACCTGCCTCCGTATGCTCCCCGCTCTAGCAGAAAGGCCAGATGGCGTCAATATTAATTCAGATCCTGTGTTCCAGTTATCAAAGGGTCCGAGCTTTCACCTTTACCAGTGCCCTGTTAACCAAGGTAATTGCCATTGGCAGTGGCTTCCAGTAAATGTTTAATGACTGGTTCTCAGAGAAGAAAAGCTCTAATTTGTAGCTTTTTCCAGTTTCGATGGTATAAATCCAGCCACCATGGCTGACACCAAGCTGCCAACCTGGTATCGCTGAGCACGGAGTTTGGAAGAGATGCCTGGCAGGACATCATTATCTAATATTTCTACGTAGAAATAATAGGCATAATATTTTACTTGCCTGGAACTGTCATAACAGAGCACCATAAACTGAGTGACTTAAAAATGGCAGAAACGTGTGGTCTCACAGTTCTGAAGGTTGGAAGTCCAACGTCAAGGCATCAGTGGGGCCATTCAGGTTTTCATCTGCAAACCTGTGCAGGAGAACCCTTCTTCATCTTTTCCAGCTGCCGGTGCCTGCCAGCAATCCCCAGCATTCCCTGGGTGCGCCACTGCCAACATGGCCTCGACTGTCACATGGCCTCCTTCTTCCTCCGTGTCTCTTCTCCCTCTTTTTATAAGCACAGCAGTCTTACTGGATTAGGGCCAAACCTAATAACCTCATCTTTAAAAAAAATTTTTTAATGTATAATTATGAGGGACAGAGCCTGAGTGGGGGAAGGGCAGAGAGAGAAAGAGACACAGCATCCAAAGCAGGCTCTGGGCTCTGAGCTGTCAGTACAGAGCCCAGTGCGGGGCTAGAACTCACAGACTGCAAAATCATGACCTGAGCCGGAGTCTGACGCTTAACCAACTGAGCCACCCAGGCACCCCTCTTTTAGTAAGACTTTAAATTGTAACTTCATATAATTTAATGTTTTTACTTAACAGTCGACTTACAAAATGCCTGCAAATTTAACAATTGGCACTGGTTGAGTTGGTACAAGCCACGCCGTGGGTCGTGGGTCTTTTTGGAGAAGGACTGGGGAGATCACAATGAACACGCTTGCTGTGACATTTGCAAGCTCACTCTTAATAGGGGCCTGGCCTCCCCTGAAGTTTGGGACCTGCAAATGGACTCAGGTCTGGAAACTGGGCAAGGGAGTGTGAGTTTCTGTTAGGGCATCTGCCCTCAGCCTCTGGGTCACCCATCCTAAAATACTTGATTGCATAAATTATGAAATCCTCATATTGGCTGCCATATACATCGCCCCTCACAGCTTCATGTTCTATCAAAACTCTCCTGTGCCCTTTGTGGGTCAGGCTCACTGGCTACCAGTCCAGCCTTGCTGCCTACTGCGATCATGGTGTCCACCTTGCTTCTGGAGTTTGCGTCACCACCGCCTGGCCTGTGTTATCTGGGCATCCTACCATCCCCATCATTATCAGAGAGCCCAGGTTCTGAAAGCATCCCCGGCCATCAGCCTTGGGCCATAGAGGCAGCGGCTCTGGCTTTCTGGGTGATGCTAGTACCCCTTCTCACTGTGGACAACCGTGTTATGTGGGCAGCGCCCCCAGGGACCACGTAGCCAGGTGGGTTTCCAGGCTCATGTGATGTATCCACTTCTGGATGTCCTCTGAGCCTTCTGCTACTAGTCTCCTGTCCTTTCTCTACCACGTAGGGTGGGTCTTCACATTTTTCAAGCCCATTACCTCCACCTCTCAGATTCCTTGCTGGGATACTAAATCCTCGATCATGGGGGGACACGCTGGTGTTGACAACTCCATTGTCTCGTGAGCATTTGTCTCATTTGAAGTCTTTGCCTGATCTTCAAGCTTCTCTGTGCATCTGCTCAAATATCCCCATTCTGTCTTCAGGTCCCACCCTGGAACAGGGGACTCGCAGGGCTGGGCGGTCCACTCTCCCTGAATCTCCACAACTCAGGAAGATCTCTTGAGTCTGTCTTTCAGTTCATGGGCTGCCAAGGCAGAATCTGGCTTTCAAGTCCTTTCGTGAATTTGTGGCAGATCATCCGAGCCTGCCATTATGGCTCAGGATACTTCCTCTTCCACCGGATCTCATCCTTGCTCACCCCAGGTAAAAATTTCACTTATTGCACTGCTTGCTAAGCATGGTAGGAGTCTCCACACTCCACGTGTTACTAGGGATGGGTCCTCACTGCCAGGCAACCAGCAAGTGTCCCCCTTCCAAAAGCCTATTGTCAAGTCGGCTTGATAAGACCACTTTTGGTACAAGTGACCTTAGGTTAGATTTTCTGGGGCACTCTGAGACAGAATTGCAGGCAGAAGGCTTTTGGGGGGGGGGTCTTGGGAGATGCACCTGTAAGAAGATGAAGAAGGAAGCGTGTGGGAGGCAAGGTGCCCTGCAATGCAGTTCCATGGGATGTTAGCCCATCCTACAGAGAGCTTTGCACCTGAAATGGCCCCTCAGACTTGTCCCAAATTGCAGCCAGGGATTCAGGCTTTGGTGTCTCTGTGTCACCCAACCATTGGCCATGGCCAGTTCCCTGGGAGGCGACCATGTTGAGGCACTTCCCTCATGATGGGTGTGGCCAGGAGCCAGCAGCAGCTGCATTCCCCACAGCGGGGGCCTGAGCCTGCAGGTCTTGAAGAAGGGATGTGGGTGGAGCATGCCATAGCCAGGCTTCCACAACACAGCTAAGCGTCAGGGCCTCACCTTTGCACGGCCCTTCCCAGGCTGGGGCGGGGCCTTCTCCACAGGTTCACAAGGTCACATGTTTTTGTAAGATAAGCAAAATAAAATCTTCCCCCCAGGCAGCTCAGTTGATTAAGCATCCGACTCTTGATTTCAGTTCAGGTCATGGTCTCAAGGTTTGTGAGTTCAAGCCCCACATTGGGCTCTGCGTTGACAGCACGGAGCCTGCTTGGGATTCTCTGTCTCCCCCTCTCTCTGTCCCTCCCCCACTCACTCTCCTCTTTCTCAAAAATAAATAAACATTAAAAAAATCTTTTCCCATTCTGTTTCCTATTTTTAGTGAGATAAAATTGATGTAGAACATTATGTTAATTTCAGGTGTACAACTTAATGATTCAATATTTGTATATATTATGAAATGATCACCTCAATTCGTCACCATACATAATTATAACTTTCTTTCTTGAGATGAGAACTTTTAAGACCTACTCCCTTAGCAATTTTCAAATATTCAATACAGTATTATTAGCTATCGTCACTGTACATCACATTCTTAATAGTTGTTTATTTTATAACTGGTAGTTTGTATCTTTAAAAAACTTTTTAAAATTTTATTTAAAAAATTTTTTAATGTTTTATTTTATTTTTGAGAGAGAGAGAAACAGCGTGAGCAGGGGAGGGTCAGAGAGAGACGGAGACACAGAATCTGAAGCAGGCTCCAGGCTCTGAGCTAGCTGTTAGCACAGAGCCCGACGCGGGGCTCGAACCCACGAATTGTGAGATCATGACCTGAGCTGAAGTCAGCTGCTTAACCGATTGAGCCACCCAGGCACCCCTAAAAAACCTTTTTTTAATGCTTATTTATTTTTGGAAGAGAGAGAGAGAGGGAATGAGTGGCAGAAGGACAGAGAGAGAGAGAGAGGGAGACACAGAATCTGAAGCAGGCTCCAGGCTCTGAACTGACAGCACAGAGCCCAACTCGGACTCACACCCATGAACTGCGAGATCGTGACCTGAGCCGAAGTCAGACACTCAACCGACTGAGCCACCAGGCCCCCTGGAAGTTTGTACCTTTGATCACCTTCACCCATCTCGGCCTCCTTCATCCTCCCTCGCCGCTTCTGGCAACCATCAGTCTATTCTCTGTGTCTATGAGTTGTTGAGGTTTTTGGTGTGTGTGGGGGGGGTGTTTAGCTTCTATATATAAGTGAGATCATATGGGGTTTGTTTTTCTCAGACCTGTTTCACTAAGCTTAATGCCCTCAAAGTCCATCCATGTTATCACAAATGGCAAGATCTCCTTTGCTATTATGGCTGAATAACATTCCATTGTTATACATATTCCACGCCTTCTTTATCCATTCATCCACTGATGGACGTTTAAGTTGCTCCCATGTCTTGGCTGTTTCTAATAATGCTGCAATAAACGCAGGGGTGTGTGTATCTTTTGAGTTAGTGTCTTCTTATCCTTTGGATAAATATCCAGAAATGCAATTGCTGGGTCATATGGTAGGTCTATTTTTAATTTTTTGAGGAACTTCCATACCGTTTTCCATAGTGGCTGCATCCATTCAGTTTTTCAAAAGGATCCCCTATATGGTGTAAGCTTCAAGCCCCACTTAGTCCTGGATATGTCTCCATAAGTGAGACCAACTCTAAACAATTCATACTAAAAAGAGTTTGCATAAAGGGTAGGATGCTGTAACAAAGAGACTCTCAAAACCAGTGGATGAAAAAACCCCATGGAAGTATAATGCTCTACCATCCTACAGCCCCAAGGGGTGTGGGCCAGTTGACAGAACATCTCTACCAAGTCTTCCAGAGACCCAGCTTTTCACCCTACCATCCCAGAGGGCAGGCATTCTTTTTTCCCTTACCTGATCCCCACAGGCTCCATGCCCAGGGGGCTTGAACTCAGGATCCTGAGATCAAGACCTGAGCTGAGATCAACAATTGGATGCTTGGGACACCTGAGCACCTCAGTGGGTTAAGCCTCCCACTCTTGGTTTCAGCTCAGGTCATGATTTTGCAGTTTGTGACTTCGAGCCCTGTGTGAGGGCTCTGTGCTGGTGGTGCAGAGCCTGCTTGGGATTCCGTCTCTTTCTCTGCCGATCCCCTGCTTGCTTTCTCTCTCTCAAGATAAATAAATAAATAAACTCCAAAAAAAAAAAAAAGAGTCGGATGCTTAACCAACTGAGCCATTCAGAAAGAGGCCAGGAATTCTTAAACGTTTTCATGCATTGGACCTCATGACAGCCTTGCAAAGCTTCTCGAAATAAAGGAAAAGACACAGGACAAAGAAATTCCATTTTTATTGTAACGCAGTTATCAAAATATTTTTTAAAACTGTGATATAGTAATTTATGTGCTTCTTCGCTAATGCATTAAATAAAAAGTCACTCGTGGCAGCTTTAATAGCTACTTTAACTTGAAAGTAGAGATGAGCATAAATAATATTTCAAGGTGCCTGTGGAAAATAACATAATAAGAAAACATCTGTGATTTCTTTCAGTGATAAAGTCACAAGTTCTGCCAATGCTTGTGGTTTGTTGTCTCCATTTGCAACAGACGAGCGGTAGACTGAATAGTGGCCCCCAGAGATATTTCTAGTCCCTGGAACCTGTGACGATTATTTTTTTTTTAATTTTTACAACACTTATTTATTTTTGAG
>PJEM01015577.1:12996-29539 GCA_004023845.1 Helogale parvula
CACCCAGGGGCCCCATGAATACATTCTTGAATCAATGATTGACTGACTGAACAAAGAAATAAAGAAATGAGTTCCTTTATTCCACAATCAGTTGGGTCCTTTGAAATCCTCAGCCACACATAAAGTCCTTAGCAAACACTCATCCCCATCTCGTATTGGTATCAGGTGAAGGGGGACCCCAGGAGAGCTACCATTTGCTTTTCCTCTTCTGTCCCAGCCTTACTGACTCTCCCCCCTGCAGTGGCTCCCAGGGTCATCTCTCTGCTGTAAGCAGCCTCCCTCCAGAAGCCTCCAGCCCCTTCATGGAGATACTTTCTGGGTATCTCCTTGCTGTCTCCTGTCCACATTTGGGCAGCCTGCAGAGATTAGCTCCCCACCCCATCTGGACACCTATAACCCCAGACTATGGAGCTGACACCGCCCTAGCCCTGAGGCTTGTCACTTTCCGGTGTCAGTTTCCCCTCCCCAGGCTCACCTGGTTCACCTGGCCCCGCCCTGCTCCGCAGCCTCCCCGGCCTGGGGTTTCCCCCAGGCTGTGTTCTGCTATGTCAGCCCAGACGGCCTATCTGTCCAGGCTACATGTTGTGACACAGAGCTGAGGCAAGAATGATCTCCCAGGAAGAGGTGGAAATTTAGAATCTGTCATCATCATCCGAGACACAGTTGCAGCTGACACCTGGAAGAGGAGACTGAAGTTGTCTGTGCTGAGCATGGAGCCTGCTTAAGATTCTCTCTGCCCCTCCTCCCTCTTAAAAAATGTACCAGTGACAAATATAAGCAATAAAAAGGAAACGTCCCCTACAAGCCTCATAGCTAAGAAGCTGTAACTAACTTTTGTATATTATCTCCACATTGGTATGAAGTTTCAAAGTATCCTTGTATTCAGTACCCATGGAGGCGGGGCAGGAAGATGGATAATCTGGGCCTGCAGTCTGAGGAACTAGGCTCTTCTGCCCACTCCCATCTCTGTGACACCACTCTTTCTTTAAATCTCTGTTTCTAGAAGTTTCACCCCAGCTCTTTCAAATCTCTTCTTTCTCGTATTCACTACTCCATCACTTCCTCTCTCTTTCCATACAGATTGCCTTTCCCTCTATCTTACAGGAGCTGCCAGGTAGAAATTCCTCATCATCTACACCACTCTCCTACTTTGCTCCTCTGTCCTTATAGATGAACTGTCTTCCTGACTGATTTGGGTCAGTGCCTGATCCTGGCCCATCCTACTTCACTCCTCCATCAAATACCCTTCTCTTGCCCTCTATTTTTCAGAACCTTCTTTACTTTACAAGTACCTGCCCACCATCAGGCTCACCTTTCTTAGTCCATAGGTTTCTTTCCAACTATTTCTCCATCTCTTTTCTCCATTGGCTCCACTTCCTTGCCCACCCCAGTCTCCGTAGCCCCTACAGTTGGCTTCTGCCCCGGAGCTCCACTCAACAGCAACAATCTTTTCACAGCCAAACCCTGTGACTGCTTCTCCCGTTCTCACCCCAGATGGCCTCTCAGCAGTATAGAACCCATTCTTCGCCAGTTCCTTCTTGTACTCTCTCCCACTTTGATTTTTGTGACATTACACTTTTCTTGTCTTCCTTCAACTTCTGGCTACTGTTTCTCAGTCACATTTTCTGGTTCTCTTTCTTCTTCCCACCTCTGAAATACTGGAGCTTCTCAGGGTCCTGCCCCTCCTCTTGCTTCCCTCTCTATAATCACTCTGGGGTTATAACATACATTCCTGTATGTATGATATACATTCATACATTCATGAATTCATCAGCCACCTTCTTGCTGATTACTCTTGTATCAGTCAACTTAGGTCAGGCTATGCTACCGTAACAAGTAATCCTCAAATTTCAGTGGCTGATAACAAACAGGTGTATATTACTCATTCAGTATGACCATCATGGGTAGACTGAGTCTCAGATCCTCACTGGGATCCAGGATAAAGGTGTAGCCCTAACGGATATTGCTGGTCTTAGAGGAGAGAGATTAGAGTACATGGTGGTCTATGTACTCATTCTTAGAGCATCTGCTCCAAAATGATACACACAATTTCACTGGACAAAAAAAATGACATAGTCAAGACTGAGGTCAATAGGGCAGAGATTTGTGATCCCCTCCCCCAACAAATGGACTCCTCATTTAAAAAGATAAGAACAGGGGCACCTGGGTGGCTCAGTCAGTTGAGTGTCTGACTTTTGATTTCAGCTCATGTCATGATCCCAAGGTTGTGGGACTGAGACCCATATTGGGCTCCACGATGAAGGTGGAGCCTGCTTGGGATTCTCTCTCTCTCCCTCTCTCTCTCTCTCTCTCTCTCTCCCCTCTGCCCCTCTTCCCTGATTGCATGCTCTCTCTCTTTCTCAAATGAATAAATAAATATATAAATAAGTATAAGAGCACAATTTGAATGATAAGGCAGTCTAATACATTTTAAATTCATATCTCCAACTCTAATTTCAAGGACGAGGACATATTAGCTTTGTTCCTGTGCATAGAAAAGAGCTCAAGTTCAGATCCACGCTATTAGGACCACCTAATAAGCCTATAGCAACAGAAACTCTAATTCTAAAGGTTCCCTTGCCATTTTCTGAGTAATGATCCATAGAAAGGGATTGGTCAGTGGAAACTGAGAAGGCAGCACCGCTGGCTGCTCTCCATGGTTCTGAACACCACTATCTGCCAGAACAGGGTGGTTTCTTTCATCCCTTGGATCTTGGTGAATGCTTGTTAACTTCGTCAGCACTTATAGGTAATGATGGTGGTGGTGGTTGTTATTGTTGTTTATTTTTATTTTGAGAGAGAGCGCGCATCATGCAAGTGGAAGAGGGGCAGAGGGAGAGAGAGAGAGAGAGAGAGAGAGAATCTCAGTAGGCTTCATGCTCAGAGGGGAGCACAACATGGGCTCCATCCCACAACCACGAGATCATGACCTGAGCTGAAATCAAGAGTCAGATGCTTAACCGACTGTGCCATCCAAGTGTCCTGGTTGTTTTTTAAATGAAATACTGCCACATCACATATAGTTGTAAAACAAAAAGAACCATAGTATTGTGTATTAAATGCAAATATGTTTATCTGGATTTTTCTTTGCTTAAATAATAGAAAACCCCCACTCAAAACAATAAGGAATTTGTAATCCCATATAACCAGAAGTCTAAGGGTAAAATAGACCAGGAGTTGGCTAATTCAGGAACTCATGGTAATGTTACTGATAATACAGATTCTTCCTATCTCTCAGCCTTGCCATCCTCAGCATTTCAGCTTCACCCTTAAGTTAGATCTCCTCATGGTCACACAGGGGCTACCACAGAGAATTACATCCTCTTGGCAACGTCCAGAGAAAGAAAAGGGACAGCATCCCACCACTCCACAGATTCAGCTCTTCTCCAGACTACCAGTGATTTCCATATTGCTAAACTTAATGGTGGATTCTCAGTCCAATCTTCCATGATCTGTTTGCAGTCATTGATGTAGGGGATCATTCTTTGCTCTGTGAGATACATTCTTCACTAGTTCCCACTTGCCTGGGTTTCCTTCTACCTCTCTAGTGGCTCCTTCCCAGTCTTCTTTTCTGATTCTTCTCCTGCTCCCCAACTTAGAGACATTGGAATATACCAGGACTCACTCTGGTCTTTATCTTGCCTCTATCTGTGACATATTTGTCTATTCTCATGGCTTTAGAACCTAACCAACCTCTACAGTCTTGGCTCCTGGGACAGATTGAAGTGTTGCTGCAAATTCTTCCCCCTCCCTGAATCCATACCCTTGTCATGGCCTCACTGAAGGCAGAGTTTACTTCCCTATCTCTTGATTTTGGACCAAGTCATGTGACTTTTTAAAGCCAATGACGTATGTTTAAAAATGACGATGTGTCAGTTCTCAAGCTAAGCCAAGCCTCACGGGTTTCCACTTGCCTGGGTTTGGCCATGGCAGTGAGAAGAGCGCCCCTGGCTTGCGGGTGTCCTTCAGCCTGGCCTCAGATCTCAGCCAGTCAGACCCACAGCTCAAAGCAGAGCCACCCACTGAACCTGGCCTGAATCTGCCAACCCCCAGAGATCATCAGAGCCACCCCCAGCTGATCTGCAGTTGCTGGGCTCAGTAAGTGGTTACTGTGGCTTTGAGATATTTGTGATTATTTGTTACACAGCACAAAGTGACTGATGCCACTCCAAGACTTCAATCTTCAGACTTCACCCATGAACTCCGAGCTTATACATCAATGTGACTACTGAACGACTTCATTCAGATGTCCAAAGTCTTCTCAAACTTATCATGCCCCAAACATAACTCCTGCTCTTCTCATGTTAACCCTGTTACTTCTGATCTGCTTCCATGGTCCAGGTAGGAGAGGGTAGATGAGACCAGGTGGGGGCAGTGGAGGGAGTGAGAAATCATCAGATTCAGCATATGCTTACAATTAGAGTCAACTGGATGTACTAACCAGATGTGAGAAATGACAGAAAAGAGAGCAGCCAGGGATGCTTCCAAGGTCTTTCGCCTGGGGCTCTGGAAAGAGAAGCTGCCATTTACTGGGCTTGTGGCCCCTTCTTTATCTTCAAAGCACATCACCCCAATCTCTGCTTCCGCTGCCACATCATTTTCTCTGTGCTCAAGTCTCCCTTGACTGTCCTCTTACAAAGACATGTGTTTACAATTAGGGTTCGCCCAGATAATCAGGATAATCTTCCCATCTGAAGATCCTTAATGCAACCACATCTGTTAAGTCTCTTTTACCACATAAGGTCACGTTCACAGCTTCCAGGATTTGTACCTGAATATCTCTGGAAGCCATTAATCAGCCTACCTCAGCCAGCCATCTCTCCACCATACCCAGGCTGTGAACACGCTGGATCCCTCTTCTCTTCCCCTGGATATCTGTGCCCTATCTGACTTTCTTGTCATCCCTCAACCTGCCTCTGACCCAAGCTTTGTGACAATCCTTCAATATTTGTCCTTTCTTTATTAACAGGAAAGTTGATTTGTCATCAGGCAAATGGCTAACCCAAGCCAAGATTCATCGTCATGTGGCATCATGTGTCCACCTGTAGCTAAGTTCTGACAGCAGGGTATAGATAGCAGTATCACGTGGCACTGTTAGCAAAGGCTTAAAGGGTGAGGCACTCCTTCTTCCTTCCTTTCCTCTCTCCCTCCCTCCCATCGTCCACCTGTTGTCTGGGATTGTGGGTGTGAAGGATGGAGCACAAGCAACCATCTTGGACCATGAAGAGGAACCCACATATTGATGATGGAGCAACAGTATAGAAGGAAGTTGGGTCCTGACACTGGAGGCCCAGACAGCTTGGGTGATTGCCTTTCTGCATGCAAGAGAGAATACTCCTTTTTATAATAAAACTCAGTACTGATCTGTGGTAGGCAGAATAATTGTCCCCCCAAGACGTCCATGTCTTAATCCCTAGTCCCCATGAAAACGTAATGGTAGGGACGCCTGGGTGGCTAAATCGGTTAAGCTACTGACTCTTGATTTCGGCTGAGGTCATAATCCCCGGATCGTGGGATGCAGCCCCACTTTGGGTTCTGGGCTGAGCATGGAACCTGCTTAAGATTCTCTCTCTGCCCCTCCCCCCTCTTAAAAAAATGTACCAATCACAAATACAAGCAATAAAAAGGAAACGTCCCACACACGCCTCAAAGCTAAGAAGCTATAACTCACTTTTGTGTATTATCACCGCATCACACACGAAGAAGCTGAAGTTGACAGAGGTTGTTCCACGTGCCCAAGTGCACGGAGCTCGTGAAGGGCAGAGTGGGGATTTGAACCTGGACTCCGGCACGCCCCGACTGCCTAGTGAATCTCGGTGCTCTGGCGCCACCTCGCGAGGGCTCCCAACCTCCCCCAGCCTGTCCCGCGGCCGCCGAAGCCCCGCCCCGCCTCGGGCTCCGAGAGGGTTTCACCCGCCCCCGCACGTGCACCCCGGGCCGCGGGGACGCTCGGGCCAAAGCTGTTCCAGCCCCGAAGGGTCTCCGACTTTGCTTTGTCCACAGGCTTCCTCCTGAAAGTCCACGGCAGTTTCTCTTTCCGTCTCACCCCTGCCCGGCGACTCCCTGGCCTCATCCACCTCTGAATTCCTGCCGCGTCCTCCTGGTGACAGGTTCCGGATCTGGAGCTGTCTCCTCGCTACACCTGTCTCAGCTGGGGAGAGACGGGTACTCAGTGGCCCCCAGCACCCTGGCGGCACCCGGGAGCTCCCCGGAAATGCAGAGCCTAGATCCTTCACCCAGACCTGTTGTATCAGGATCTGTATCTTAAGAAGACTCTCCCTCCTCTGGCCCCAAGTGATTTGCAGCACAGTGAAGGTTGAGTAGCCCGGACCTAGACCTCAAGTGGCCCATGGGAACCCCCGGGGGACTTGGAAACAAGCCGCCTCACCTGGGGCCGGTGTATCTGAGAAAGCAGTCTTCAGCCACGCCCTGAAGTTAGATGATGACTGGCCTTTTGTCTGTGTTGGAGAAGATTCAAGTTCATTTGATGCATTCGTGTTCCAGGCCTTGCCTTATGAGGCTCCACCTGGGACCCCCAAGACCTGTCCCTTTTTCTATGGTTAATAGATCTTTTTTAAATCAGGAAAATTACATGAAATACATCTTCTAGGAGCTGGACAAATAAAGGTGTCAATACAGAAAATTCTAGATGTAATAAATGGTCAATGACCTACGAAGCCTTAGAAGACCAAAACCCTAACCCAGAGGTTCTCAAACTCCAGGGTACGTCAGATTACCAGGAGGGCACTTAAAGCTCAGATTGTGGGGCCCCACCCCTAGAGTTTCTGATTCATACAACTTGGGTGAGGCTGAGAATTTGCATTTCTTAAAAACAATTTTTTAATGTTTATTTATTTTTGAGAAAGAGAGAGACAGAGCATGAACAGGGGAGGAGCAGAGACAGAGGGAGACACAGAATCCGAAGCAGGCTCCAAGCTCCAAAGTGTCAGCACAGAGTCAGATGCGGGGCTTGAACTCATAAACCACGAAGTCATGACCTGAGCTGAAGTCCAAAGCTTAACCGACTGAGCCACCCAGGTGCCCCAGAGAATTTGCGTTTCTAACAAGTCTACAGGGGATGCCAATGCCATTGATCTGGGGACCACACTTCAGAAAATCACTATTTCCAAACCACAGGGCTATGGCGGCTTTGGGGGGGGGCGCGTCATATTATCCTTTAAGGATTATATAGAAATAATCCCACCACTGACTATCATTGCAGAAGCATAGTGAGTTCCCATGATCCAGTGTGAGTTTAAGTACCGACTGGAATATTTTCCTGTCTTTACGCAACAGACAGCACTTTCATTTAAACTCTGTGCCACCTATAATGTTGCTTGTGTTCAGACACTATCCTGATTGAGACAAATACTTTCTTTTTCTACAAGTGGCAATTTCATGCACACACTAATCTCCTTTTTTATGGTCTTGTGAAAATGTGGAATTAAGGTTGTGAGCTCCGAAAAGATTTTTTTCCTTATTATACGAATCACACTGTATCAGCAGACATTAAGGGGAGGTGACCTGCTATTCTTCCCACTGTATTCCCAGCATCCTTTGCACTGCCCTGTTTTAACTCTCTTCACATTGTGTTCAAATTATTGATCTACTGTTGGACTTTCTCAAGGGCTCATGGGTTCCTCAAGGGCAGGGCATTCTTCCATTTTTTTTGAAGAAAAAAGAAAAAAAAGGAGATGTTGACTTTTCTACTATTTGTCCAGTTTGTGTTAATAAACAGTAAGGAAATTGTTTCTGGATGAAGGTGCCGGTGTGTGCCCACGCTGGTCCAGCAGCTGTGTGCATGGGGTTTTGTGCTTTGAGAGTCCGTGGGGTGCAGAGTGTGAGTGGTTGAGGGCTGAGGGCTTGTCGTTGATGGTGTCTGTGTTTCTGTCCGGGGGCCGGGGAGGCATATTGTCTGCCAGACCGTGTACCAAGCTTGTGTCTGCGTGCCATTCTCTAGGACTCACCAGTGAGACTCAGTGACCATCGGTGGCTCACTGTGTCACAGCATGTCCCTTCCACCCCTGCCCGTGTACGTGTCCCCGGATTGGGGATGCCGTGCCCTCGCCCTAAGTCTCCGTGGGTTCTCTCTGATGCTGGCCCTATGCTATGGTCCGCAGCCAGGGGTCCTGTCACTGGGTCGTCTCCCCATCAGGGTGTCCTTGCTGTCCTGTGTCACTACAGTGTCTGATGGTCATGGTCCTCTCCCATAGCACTATGCTTCCCCTGTCTCCATCCTTGAGTCCGGGACCCAGGCAGAGCTGGGAGGGTGGGGGCTCTGCGTCCCTGAGGTCAAGGAGGCCGGCTGGGAAGTTAGCGGCTGGAGATTAGATTTCATGGGCTCGAGGAGGAAAGGAGGGAGGAGGATCCAGGCTCTGATTTGGGGCCGGGCCAGGACAGGGCCCGGGGTCTCAGAATCATCTTTGTAAGATACTCATAACTGCTCCCGTTTCTGGAGCTGCTTCTGTGTGCCGGGCACCGTACTTTGTGCTTTATATATTTATATTGATATTGTTTTTGCTCAGTATTACAGATTAAATATTTATATGTATAAATAACAATTATGTGGATTGTTCCTAATGTTTATGAATAATATTTAATTATGTCAGTTATAGATTTCTTTATATCATCTTTTTTTAATGTTTATTTAGGGACACCTGGGTGGCTCAGTTGGTTAAGCGTCAGACTTCTGCTCAGGTCATGATCTCATGGTTTGTGGGTTCGAGCCCCATGTTGGACTCTGTGCTGACAGCTCAGAGCCTGGAGCCTCCTTCAGGTTCTGTCTCCTTCTCTCTGTCCCTCTCCTGCTCACACTCTATCTCTTTCTCTCAAAAATAAATATACGCTAAAAATATTTATTTTTGAGAATGAGAGCATGAGTGTGTGCGCACCCCCACACACACACGTGGGGGAGGGGCAGAGAGAGGGTTGGGGCAGACAGAAAATCAAAGCAGGCTCCAGGCTGTCAGCGTAGACCCCGACGCAGAGTCCGAACCCACAAATCATGAGATCATGACCTGAGTTGAAGTTCCACACTTGCTCAACCGACTGAGCCACCCAGAAGCCCCATAGTAATTTTCCATTGTCATTTTCTATTATCCCATTGAAGGTAGGAGGAGACCAAAGCTCAGAGCGGTGAGTTCATGTGCCCAAGGTCACTCAGCAGGGTGACAGTCAACAATTTGAACCTACTTCCAAGTGTTTCTAGCCTTTGGCTCCTCACCCCTGCATTTCCCTGGCCAAAGTGGGAAGACAGCATCTGGGGGGCCGGGGGTGGGGGCAGGGTTAGCCGGTCCGGGATAAGCGCAGATTGTTGCTGATGTTGCATTATGCTTTGTTTATTGAGCTCTTACTGTGTGCCAGGCACCATGCTCAGGGCTGACATAGTGACGGTGGTGGCAAATGCCCACATGTCCCTTAGCAAGGCCCTACTCTTAGTGCTGTCGTGGGGATTAACTCATTGACCCCTTATACCGGCATCCAGAGGTGGCTGCCATCACTGTCACCCTGAGGCCCTGCTCAAAGAGGAGTTGGGATTTGGCCCCGGGGAAGCCTGGCTCCGCAGGCTGCTCCTTACCCTCCCCCTGTACTTCCTTCCATCTTTTGTAATCTTCATGGTGATCCTATCGTACAAGAAATATCACCCATGAAATTTTTTTATATTTATTTATTTAGTTTGAGACAGAGAGAGAGAGAGAGAATCCAAGCAGGCTCCATGCCATCAGCACAGAGCCCAACATGCAGCTCGATCTCACAAACCTGAGCTGAAATCAAGAGCCAGATGCTCAGTCAACTCAGCCACCCGGGTGCCCCGAAATATCACCCATTTTACAGATGAGGAAACTGAAGCCCAGGCTTGGCCTTACCCACAGATCCACAGACTTGAACCACTGATTGTTGATGGGGTGCGTCCACTCTTGGGGAGGAGGGGGCGGCAGCCTCCTATTCCTTCCCTCTCCCCCTCCAAGGTTTGCCTTTTTTGGTGGGGGGGGTGTGTTTGATATCTTCTTGCCAATTTGTAAGCACTCTTTATATATTATAGCCATTATGTTTTAAAATTTTTTTAATGTTTATTTTTGAGAGACAGAATGCAAGCAGGGGAGGGGCAGAGAAAGAGAGGGAGACACAGAATCGAAAGTGGGCTCCAGGCTCTGAGCTGATGGCGGGGCTCAGACTCACAAACCACTGAGATCATGACCTGAGCTGAACTCGGATGCTCAACCGACTGAGCCACCCAGGCGCCCCTATTACAGCCATTATTATTGATACACTGTCCCAAGTATTGCGATCTTACCCCCCCCCCCCAGGCTGCCCTGTAGGTTGGCCTGCAGTGGTAAAAACCCAGTGTTGTGCAGACATGTCTGTTTCACGGATCCGGGTTCCCACCTTGGCTGGGAAGCTCTCCGGTTCTCCCCTCCTCTCCCTTCCCCTCCAGGGCCTCTCTCTCCTTATCTCCAGCTTCTCCTTTCCCAGGGTCCTGTGTCCTGACTAGGGGACTTGCCCAGCCTGGAAACCCAGCCCCCTACCCCTCCCACTCCGTTGGCTTCTCCTTGAAGTGGGGGGTGGGGGGAGAGGGCGTTGTTACAATCTCCCTTGTTTTCTCGATACCTAGACCTCAGAAGGCTATGCTGCCCTCCTCTTTCAAGAGACCCGTTCCCAAGTCCTGATCATCGACTTTTCAAAAATAATATTTGCCACGCGACACTTAAGTTACTAAGTTGTCTACAAATCTGTCCATCGCGTATTCATGGGCTGTGGGTTTCCGGCCTCGGTTAGCAAGGTCTCCCGCGGGGGAGGCGAGGGAGGGCGTCCTTATCTCGCAGCTTCTCCGTTCCCACGGGCCAGGCGCATAAGAGCTCGCGAGGACGCGCGGCCCCGAAGTGTCGCCATGTCCCCGCTGTGCCCACTGCTGCTGGCCCTGGCCCTGGCGGCCGTCCCCGGCGTCCGGGCCGCCTGCCCGGCGCCCGCCGACCTCAAGAGGCCGGACGGGACGCGCACGTGCGCCAAGCTCTACGACAAGAGCGACGCCTACTACGAAAACTGCTGCGGGGGCGCCGAGCTGTCCATTGAGCCCGGCACCGACCTGCCCTTCCTGCCCTCCGACTGGAACAACGTCGCCTCCTCGCTCGTGGTGGCCCCGCGCTGCGAGATCACCGTGTGGTCCCTGCGTGGCAAGGCCGGCAAGACGCGCAAGTTCTCGTCCGGCGCCTACCCACGCCTGGAAGAGTTCCGCAAGGGCATCTTCGGGGACTGGTCCAACACCATCGCGTCGCTCTACTGCAGGTGCCTGCCCGCGCGTCCCAGGGGGACCCCCGGCCCCCAGTCCCCTGACCCACGTCGAGACTCCCTAGAACCAACCCCGGAGGGCCCCCTTCTCCTCCCCGCATCCTTCCCCCCACCAAACCCACGCCCTTCGGACCCAGCTCAGGGATTCTGGGACTCAGAAGCTGACCCCCACTCCAGCCCGCCTCCCACCTCCCTGAATCCTCCACCTGCCAGGCCGTCCGGAGCCGCAGTCCTAGGCCTGGCTTGGAGATGGGGAGCCACCAATCTCTCACCCTGGAGCCCCCAGAACCAAAACCAGTCCCACCCCCAGATCATCAGGTCCTTGGAGCTCCCAGACGCAACTCTGGGACTCCCGGACTCTAAACTGACCCACTGCAGGACCCCAAACCCCAGTTCTAGGAACCCCCCGGCACCACTCATACTCCCCATCCACCTAGACCCTCTAGATGGGCCTCAGCCCTGGAAACCGGTCCCAGAGTCCCTGTTAGGGTTCTGGAGTCCTCCAGACCCAACTCTGGGGGCCACTGACCTCACTCTGCACTCTCGCATGCAAGCTCCCAGACCCTGGGACCCTGCGTTGAATCATAGCTCTCTCCACCACCACCCCGCCTGTTCGGCCCCTCTCCCCCACAAGAGCTCCCAGGACACCTGGCTCCTGAACTTAGAGCCCAACCCCAGCCTTTCACCCCATCTCAGCCTTTTAGAAGCGCCCATGCCCTGGATCTCGGAGCCCCTGGCATCCCACCAGTGATCATTTTTTACTCTGTTGCAGGTGTTACTGATGCCTTAGAGGGACTTCATCTCCAGCCCCCACAGAATGCAGAGGCCCTCAGCTGGCTGTGCTGAAGGCCCCAATCCCAGGAGGAGAGAGCTTTCTGCCTGCCCCCTACCCTGTCTTCCCTACAATATAGAGAACCCGTGTGAAGTTATCCCTGTCTGCCATCTACTCGTGCTTGGGGCCCAAGACACAGGACGGGGGTGGCGGGGAAGGGGGGTGGCCGAGAGAGCAGTGGGGTCAGGCCTGCACCAGCCTATACTGGGACAATGCCATAGGTGGGGACATACTCATAGATTCTGCCATGGATTTAGATGTGTGCAAAGGCACATGTCCTCAGGACAGGCGTGTGACATGTACCGTTGGCTGGCTGCTAAACCTTAACATGCTTCCCACACTTTTTGGTAGATGGCCCTTCAGCTGTCCTGACCTGCCAGGGACCTCCAGAGACCCTCAGGATTCACGCATGGACCAGCAAGATGCCTTCAAGGACCCTGCCCCAGGGTCTCCTGCGAGATCTGGCCAGAACCCAGGACTTAGCGGTGGTTAGACTTTCAGTCTCTCTTTCCCCAACTCATGGGAAAAAATTTGGTTCAAATCTGCCATCTGTCTCGCCACTGTCCCCAGTGATGATGGCCCTCAATGGATACCAAACCTTGCTGGGTTTGGGGACTCTGGAGAAAAGAGGCGGAGAAATGAGGGTCTTGTAGGGAAAGGTAAGGGCTCTAGGGGCTGAGAACGTGGGGTTGCAGGGAGAAGGGAAAGGGCAGTTTGAGACTAAGAGATACGAGACGAGAGGTAAGTGGAGATGCCAAGAGGCTGTAAAGTGGGGACCCGTGAAGAGGTCAGAGGTCAAGCGTGGCGCAAAGGGCACAGGGGCACATGATCTGAACTCCATGACATTCTGAAGGAGCAAAGACCAGGGAAAAGACTCAGCATTCTTGCGTACTTGAATTTATTCATCGACCCATAAAGATTTATGAAGCACCTACTATGTGTCGAGTGCTCACTCAGGAAGAAGTGGCCACCGCCCTCAGCCCCTATGGAGCTCAGACAGCGCAGAAGAAAGGCCAACGAGTCAGCCATTCAAGGGTGTGTGAAGACGTCAGTGAGGAGCCGAGGGCCAGGCAGGAATGAGGGGCCCAGGGGGTGGCAAGCGATCAAGGAGAAGCTGAGGGGTCATGAAGGTACTAAGGGAATAGGTGGGGAGCGTCGAGGAGGTGCTAAGAGAGTGAGGCAGAGCCAGAGGGTCGAGGAGGAGGCGCTAAGGAGTAAGGGCTTCTAAGCGTCAGGGAGGTGAAAGAGAGAGAAGTGATCAAAGTGGTCAGGAAACAAGGAGATAATAAAGGGTCGGGGAGGTGCACAGGGATCATGAACGTGTCAAGGCAGGGGACAAGTGAGACCAGGGGTCGGAACAGGCCTGGAGCCCGCCAGTCACTCCCTGAATTGCACAGACACGGAGGAGTCGGTCACCCTGGTCCGCCGCAGCCCACTGGGCTCCCTCCGGTTCTTGGTCTTGTGCAGGAAGTGGACAAACCGCACACCAGGGCCGTACTGGCGGAACACGTGGGACACCTGCGGCGGCGCCCAGCGGTGGGGAGAAGCCCTGGTCAGGGACCCGAGACCCCCGCTCTCCCACCTCCGCCCTCCCTGAGGTGACGTGAACACATGTCTGGGGAAGGCAGTGGGGACAGAGCCTCACCTGGACCCAGCAGCCAGGGCGGCCTCTCCCGGAGGCGCGGGGGGCCACGTGGTGCTGCGCGATGACCGTGCGGCGGTCAGCCGCCAGCAGCCACACGTGCAGCTCGTAGACACACGTGTCCAGCCGGCTGTCCTCGTACCTGTGGGCGGGGTCCAGGCCTTCAGCTGCCACGACAGCCCCAACGTCCCACCCCACCTCTGGCCCAGATGGCCATTCTGCACACACACTCACTGGCACCCACGACGGGCCCCCAGGGCTGGGCGGCACTGGCAACACAGCGAGATGGCCCCACACCCTGCCCTCGTGGGGGGACAGCCCGATGGGAGAGGCAGACCTGTCACTGGACTGTGAAACCAAGAATGATCGGGGCTGGGAGCAGGGAGGCCTGCGGCACATAATGCACCTGGCTGACCCAGCCCGAGGGTAGTCAGGAAAGGATTCTTGTGTGACCTCGCGTAATCGAACCCCAAAGGATAAGGAGGAACTTATTTCAAGAACAGAGGCTGACAAGCATCTCAGAAGGAAGGAACAGCCTCCCGCCTGGCACCTCTCAAAAGCCGGGAGTCTCGGGGCGAAGGGGCTAGCGTGAAAGGCAGGGCTGGACCGGGCAGCGGTGTGACAGTCTTGGTCGATGAGCTCAGACCCAAGGGGAGGGCAGGGGAGGTTTCCACACCAGGGAGCCCTGCACGGGACCCGGCGGGACAGGCTGGCCGGGCGGGGGCACGCACCAGTCCATGACCGTGATGTCCGGCTGCTCGTCGTCAAGGAGCTCCTCCCACAGGCCCTCGGCCAGGAGATCCACACACTGCTGCTTCACGGTCCAGCTGTGGGAGGCGCGGGGAGGTGAGGCCCGGGGCCCGCTGGGATCCCAGCGCCCTCGCAGAGACACCAGGAGCACCCACGTCGGGGCGCTGAGCACTTCCTTAACAGCACCTTACAGTCTCAGTTTCCCCTGTTCCCCTCTGAGGGCCATTCCTTCCGAACCCCATGATGCAGATGAGAAACCGCAAAGAAGGGGCACGCCTGGGATCCCAGCCCAGGCGCGTGTGACTCTGAGCCCCTGAGTTACCCCACCTCATAAAGTGTACAAGTGAGGCTCAGCGGTTTAATGGAGAATAAATGGCGGCCTGGGTGACCCCCCCCCCCAGGGAAAAAGGTTGAGCAAACAAGGGTAAGAGCTGTTATTTATTGAACATCTACTATATGCAGGCGGGGCCTAGCTGGCTAGACCCTACGCTGTGTTCTGTGAGCATTCTCTTGTAGGCCAAGCCCTGTGCGCAGAGCAGGCAACGGAAGCCCAGAGGGGCCAAGGCAGTTTCTTTAGGCCCCACAGAGGGACCCTGGGTGCAGGGACCAAACGCAGGCCATGCGCATCCTGGCCACTCACCTGAGGTTCTGCTGGAGCTTTTCGGTCCTAATGTACCATCCTTGGAAGTTGCCTGGCAGGTGGAGGAGCAAAGGGTTAGAACCGCACAATCCCCAGGACTGCCCCCTCCCCTGGGCACCACCGCGCACTCACCCAGAGTCTCCAGGGGCTGCTGGGTGGGACCAGTAGGGGGTGCTGGCTCATAAATGTTGATGCCTGAAACGCACAGGTGAGCGGAGCCTCAGGCAGGCTGAAACTGCCTCCAGCCACCCCCCCTTTCCCCCTCCGGGCGCTACCGGCCTCCCTCCCCCGAGGGCTCTGCTGGAAAGGCAGGAATCTGTGCCAGACCAGACCTGCCTGGCAGGGACGTGTGAGTCAGAGCCCTGCCAGAACCCTGAAAATGTCCTGGGAGGGGAAAGGATGGTGGGGTGAAGGAGGGTGGAAGGAGGAGGGCGTCCTGGTGAGACAGAGACAGAGGGACGGACAGGCATCTAGAGAAAGACACAGAAATACAGGCGGAGGGAGGCAGGGAGAGAGGTAGAGAAACAGGGTAAGACAAATATAGCAGGGACAAAAGATACAAAAGGAGACAGAAGGCTGTGCAAGGAGGGACGAAGAGAGACGTGAGGAGACGGAGAGGGGCACAGTGACGGGAGCGACAGGGAAGGAGGCAGAGAACCGAAAAAAAGAGCGCGAGGGGCGAAGAGGAGGAGACCGACGGTCCGAGCGTGCGGCGCGCGGCGGAGGCGGGGCCCCGCGCTTGGCGCCCCGCGGTCCCGCACCTTCGGGGTTGGGCGAGCGCAGCAGGTTGCGGTGGAGCGGCCGCCGCAGGAACAGCAGCTGCCAGGTGAGGCTCGGGGGCAGCTCCAGGCTCCCGCCGGGGGGCCGCCACTCCTCCAGCAGCAGCTGCCGGGCGTAGGCCTCCGACGGCTGCTGCTCGGGCCGGGGGGACCCGGGGGTCTCGGGGGGCGCGGGGGACGGCGGCGACGGCGGCGGGGGCGGGGACGGCGGCTCTCGGGGGCTCTCGGGCTCTTCGGTCTCCATCCCGCTGCCGGGCGCGTGTGGGTCGCGCACCTGCTCGGTCTGTGGGCTCCGGGCGACTGTGCCCGCCCGTCCGCTGGGCTCCGGGTTAACTGGGGGCGGGCGGGGCGGGGCGCTCCGGCGGGCATTTAAGAGACGGGCGTGTTCAGGGGAAGGCTCTCGGTCCCAGGCCCTCCGCCCTCAGACTTTGGAGTCCAGGGGCCCAGGCCCCTGCTCCTTCAGACCCAGGAGCCCAGATCCTCTCCTCCTCTGACCCCGGGAGTCCGGCCCTCCAGCCCCGCTCCAGTTTCCCAAGCCTCCTGCCCCAGTTCCCCTGGGGTCAGCTGAGGGCCCAGGCATTGGCCCTGGGAGAAGCATGTGACAAAAGAGCTAA
>PJEM01015578.1:0-29425 GCA_004023845.1 Helogale parvula
ACAGACACCTGCACCTTCTGGCACACAGCTGATCAGTGTTTTCATTCTCTGTGGCCCCAGAACTTAGGGAACATGAAGGAACTCTGCGCCCCGTCCTGAAAATGCCCGAGGCCTGTGCTCGCACACACGTCATACAGCACTTCGGGCCCACGCTGCACACGGATCTGCAGACTTGGTCGGAGGGAGACCAGGAGAGGAGGGCAGCCCCCTGGGAAATGGGGCTCTGTGGCCTCAAATTCCCCAGGCCCCAGACCCTAGGGGCCTATGTGGTCCTGCAAGCCCTCGGGCATTTTCCCAAGTCAGCAGCATCTCACTGTGAGCTTGTGATTTGGGACCCAGGGAGCAAGGACCATGGTCCCACCCTCTGTGTTTCAGAGACACTCTCCAGGACCAGTCTCCTCAGGAAGGCCCTCCCCTGGCCCTGCACCCTCAGAACCCCGGGCCCTGGTACCTGATGTAGAAGCTGTCACCAGGCAGGCCCTTGACCTTGGTGAACTCCTCAGGGCGGTTCTGCACCTTGAGACGGACATTGTCCTTGGGCTTCCTCATGTCCTTTTTTTTTTTTTCATGTTTTATGAAAAGAGCTATATTTTCCAAAACCGAACGATTATAATAAAGATGACATCACTTTATGTTTGTATAAATCTCTTTAATGTCTGGCTTACTAGAAAGCAACTTGAATTCTTATATCTCCTTCTGTTTTCAGTCTGTTTTTCCTTGAAGTATGTTAAAAAAAAAATAAATGAAAAAAAAAAAGATCCTCTGCTGAGTTATTTTGAAACATTTATTTCCACGTAGACCTCCGCCGCCGTCTGGCTGTGCACGTCCCAACTGCCGAAATGCCCAAGGTCTGGGGACTGAGGTCAGAGGGCAGGAGCCGGGGGCAGCCTGGGGACCCGTGAGCAGACGGATGTGGGACAAGGCAGAGACTGAAGGTGCCCGACACTGGGAGTCCGCCTGCCTCGCTCTGCAGGTGCGGCCAGTCCTCTGCCGCTGTCTGCTCTGCCCTCAGCAGCCGCTCCCGGGAGAGACCCTGCACTAGTCCCCGGCAAGAAAGGGCTACAGACACATGGCAGCTCTTCTCACTTATGCTGCTTGTGTCTTTGAATGCCTGTGAGCTGTCTCCCCACCACACGGAGACCCTGCCAGAGGAGAGGACGCCCCATCAGACCACGGCCCCGCTGCCCACACGGCAGAGCGTGCTCCCTGCTGCCTCCCTCCCGACGCCAGCGCCCAAGCCAGGGTGCTCGCAGCCTTCCACCCAACATCGAGGAGGTGCGCCCCGTGAGATTACGGGAGTCCAAAGGTGCGGACGGAGAGGGGCCGGCCTGCTGCTCGGCAGCTCAGAGCTCACCTCAAGGATGAGGTCCCCTGGCAGGACTGCCATCCTCCACCTTGGCCACAGTCACCCCGTGCAGATTCCCTCCTGTCGTGTCCCGCCCCGGCCGCTCCGGACCCGTGGGGCGGTGAGTCCTCGTAGGTTCTTTTCCTGAGGGAGGGAGAGAGACAAGGGGCCGCGAAAGAGGGAGACGCACAGAGAGTAAAAACACAACACTCATGGTTTCTGGTCAGGCAAGAGAGAGAGAGCGTTTATTGAGAGAACTGTCTTATAAAGGCTTTCAGGGCGGAGCAAACAACGTAGCTGACGTAGCTGACGTAGGTGACGTCGGTGACGAAGGTGACGTAGCTGACGTAGGTGACGTAGCTGACCTGGGTAACGTAGCTGACGTAGGTCGGTTACTAGGAAACAGGGTTAAGAGATTAAGACTGGAGTGAAAGAGGAACCGGACTAAATTGTTTTAGCACAGCGCCTGAGGGGCCGAATACTACCCTGCCTGCAGGCGGTTGATCTTTGGTCTCTGGCCTCTCTGACATTTTGCAACTCCCTTCAGGGAGTGACAAGTCTGGCTAGCAAAATGGCGAAGCAACTGAGATCTTAGCTGCTTCCCACACCCTCCACATAAATGGAGGCCAAGGTCTGGCTGAGGCTTTTTCCCCTTCTCTTCCGGGATCCCCACCTGTGTGCAAAAAGAATAAGGAAGCAAACACACCCAGAAGGCTTCTCCTGGCTCCGCAGGTCACCCTCCACAGAGGAGCTGGACACCCAGCCCCTGCTAAGACACGTCCAAAAGGATCCCGAAGGTTCGGACGACACATGGGGAATCAAAGGACATGGACTTGGCTCATGACCACCTCTCCTCTCTCAAGTAGACTCAGGAGGAGCTGGGAAAAAGGCTGCACACACAGTACTCCTTAACCCCAGAGGGACACCCTAGCTGGTGTGCTCTTCTGACACAGGCCTCACATCTGCTAACACCAGTCTAACAGAAAGAAAAGGAATCGCTTCCCCAGTGGAGCAGAATGAGGACAGTTCTGAGATCAGGGAGGCAGCCTGGCTGGAAAGCTGACCGCAGGGTCCCTGCCACGAGGCGGCTGCCAGACAGAGATGGGGACGATCCCCAGGGGGGTCGTCAACCATGGGGGAGAGAAGACCCTCTCAATGGCTCTTGGGGCCAGGATGGCCAAGGCCACAGACCTGGCCTCCTCTGGCCTGTGGGGAGTGGTCCTGTCTGAGAAGCCAGACCGACACCACCAGGAGCGGATCGGTGCAGTTCTGGGAGCTGCTGGGACGGGAGTAGGCTCCTCCTGTCCGGTCTGCTGCCTCAGGACAGTGCCCAGACAGATTCCTGCACACGGACAGGCACGCTTGACACCCAGCCAGTGCCCCCTGCGAGGGCCTGGACCCCGGCTCCAGGCCGAAGGACAGGCTGAGTGCTGGGAGCAGGGGGCGACCACAGACTGCCACCAGCCGCGGGCACGCGGGAAGCCGGGGGCTCTCGCACTCCCCCGCAGGAGCGCCACTGTCCTCCAGAACCTCGGGAATCCCTCCAGGGGCTGCTGCCTACCAGCTCCCGGGGGTTTACACATTCCCCCGATTTTTCATTCAGTGACTGATGCGTCACTTCCAAAGTTCCCTTCTTCATCAGTTTGTCTTCCTTAGTTCTATCCACATTTCCCCAACGGTGACGCTCTCAGATAACAGAATGACAGAACGACGGGATGGCGTCTCTGGGACAAGGTCGGTCCTGATACATTATCTGTGCTTATGAAAAACTCCTTTATCGTGGTCTGGTCAAAATTTCATCAAGTAGGCGTTCCTTTTCATGAGGCTTTCGTCCTCACGGTCTGGAGAAGTCTCACTCCCCTTGTACGAAACAGCTGCCTCCAGGCCCACCTCTGCCAATGAAAAAAACTTCCTAGTGCTCACCAGAGCCCAAGGGGCAGGAATATGCAGGCAGGCATGACAATCACCTTAACCGTAAATACACACTCGGATCATTCCCACACTACGGGGCACTATTCTATTGTGATTTCCACAGGCAATCACTGGTCCCTCACAGCTCCCCTGTGAGGCACCGCTATTGTCTCCATTTTGTAGATGAGGAACGTGAGGCCCGGAGAGGTAGGAGGTCCATGACTGAGGAGCGCTCCTCTCCCAGGACAGGGCCCTGGTCCCTTGCATTCCCACAGCCCCTGGCGCCGCCTGGGCCTAAGGAGGCATCACTGTCTGCAGAGACACGCACAGGCCTTGGCCGCCTCTCAGGGGTCAGCCCTGCCTCGTGCTCAGGCCGGAGGGCTCTGGGTGCAACCATCTGATGCACGCTGCCCCTGCACACTCGCCCAACCTTTAACACCTCGCTTTCCTCGTCCCACGGACCAGTCTTAAAGGCTGCATTCTAACAGACACGCAGAGCAGATAGAATGGAGACGCAGGAAGAAAGAACTACTGCAACGGGGGGAAGTCTGCTGTGACCAGTGTCAGCAGCTCTAAGCAGACCAACCAGCAGGATGGGGAGGGCATCTCAAATAGGAGCCCCCCAGTCCACACGAGCCCTGGAGCGTGCACCTGAACCCGAGGGGAAAATGTGTCAGCCACAAGGCCAAAGTGGCTCTGATAGGAAAGGTGTAGTGACTCCTTGCTGATCACGCAGGACTCAAGCTTCCAGGCCCAATTCCGATACTACTCAGCCCCCCACCACTGAACCTGGAGGCCACGTGCCCCAGGGAGCAAGGCTTTGGAAGGTCTTGGGCTCAGTCTAGTGCAACACCTTCCCAGCCGGAGTCCAGAGCATCCCTTTAGAGAGCAGACACCTCAGATGCTGAGGGGAAAATCCCTAAGGTTGCGATCCTGACTTCACAAAGCCAGAGGTGTGGATGGCTTAGAGCCCTTGTTCTTGGAATCTTGCTTCTCAATGAGCACATCTTTGACTGTCAACACAAGGCTGATATACCATCACTGAACCGAGGGTTTGCGTGTGAGAGTGTCTGTGAGCGGAGCACACGCTTGTCTGTGTCATCTACTTTCTTGCTACACTGTGAGCCCCAAGGCTCGGACCACACCCGGACTTCCCTTTGCACGCCCCGCGGCCACAGTGGAGCCGGGCCCCAAGTGTGAGCTCAGCAGCTCCCCAGGCAACATTCGAGAACCCAGCCGACCCGCAGACCTAGCACGGAAGCCCTTAGCCGAGGCTCAGAGGAGGCTGCCAGTGCAGACACCGGGCCGCCAGGGCCCTGTCGTCCGGGGGCCGTGGGCCGGCTGCCCCAACACCCACCTGTCGCAGCACCTCCATCTCCTCGCTGGCCACCTTCTTCTTGGACATGCTGCTCTTGAGCTTGGACTCGGCCAGTTCCATGTCGGTCTGCAGTTTGTCCAGCCTGTCCAGCTCAGAGATGACCTGGTCGAGCTTGCTCTTGATGACCTTGTACTCGCTGTACACGGCGTCCCGCTCCTCCTTGTACTGCTCTGACTCCTTGGCTGTTTTTAATTGGATGGTCCTGAGCTCGGTCAACTCCGACTGCAGCAGCTCCACTTCCCACTGCAGGTCCTTGTTCTGGGCCGTGGCCTTGTCCAGCTCTTGGTGGATGGCCTCACACCTGGGGGAGAGAGGCGGCTGCGATATGGGGGGCAGGGACCTGCCCGGGCAGCCCCGCCGGACTGGACAGTGAAGCACCAAGTCTTGTCGGGGTCATCCGCACCCCCAACAGAGGAAAAAGTCACAGAGCGCTGGTCACCCCAGCCTTTTACAAATACCAGAAGCGGATCTGAGGACTTCATGCCCTCAGCTCTAGTAGAAATAACAGTACATTTCTTCTACAGTCAGGCCACAATATTTAAAAGAAATAAAACAGGGGTTCCTGGGTGGCTCAGTCGGTTAAGCGTCCAGCTTCGACTCAGGTCATGATCTCACGGTTCCTGAGTTCAAGCCCCGCGTCAGGCTCTGTGCTGACAGCTAGCTCAGAGCCTGGAGCCTCTTTTGGATTCTGTGTCTCCCTCAATCTCTGACCCTCCCCTGCTTGTACTGTATCTCTCTGTCTCTCAAAAATAAATAAACAAATTTTAAAAACCAGAAAAAAAAATAAAAAAAAAAACAATGCTAGACTCGCAGCTAATGAACAATGAGAGTGGCCTTAATGATCATTTAGTCTGACGGCCTCATTTTCCAGATACAGACGAGAAGGTGGGTGTGGGGGACTGGGGCGAGAACACAGCTCAGTCCTTCCAGAACACAAGGCACCTTCCACGCAGACGATCATGCAAATCAGAGCCTGCAGCCCCACAGACGCAATTCTGAAAGCATGTTCTTTAGAAGGACAATCCTTTGTGAAGCGCCATAATAAATAAAGTGTGTTCTCTGCTGGCTTCCACTGGTAAACGCTGTGTCCCCCTCCTGGAGAGTGTAGTACAGAGTACCAGAGTAAAGGCTCTGAGAAGTCCCGCAGTATACATTCACACCTGTCCAAGGATACCCTGGCAACTCCTGATCTTTGTTGCATCCAGAGAACCGCATGCACAGGACAGCAGGGAACCCCGCAGAGAACTGGCGTGCTGCAGGAATGGACCTTACGAAACTGTGCTTGAGGGCAAGGGTCACTTTCCAACAGATTATATACCTTGAAATGAGTGAACTTTTAGAAGAAACAATGCCTAGGATGATTAACTCTCCTACATGCTGGGCAGGTGGGGGACACAGAAGGGAGAGGCTTGTCGGGAGACCTAAGAAACAGGTGGTCAAAGGCTCCAGAGCTGTTCATATGGGAGGAAGGAGTGCAATTCCCATGACACACTGAGTGCCAACAAAATGTTTCCAAACTGTTCCTAGAAAATAGTTTTCAATTTAAGGCACGGTCACTTGTGGGCCTCCCCGTCTTTTTTTTTTTACTCTTTGGAAATGGCTGGGAGCCTTGCAGGGAGTAGGAAGGCCTCCAAGGAGAGTGGTCCCGAGGCCAAGAAGCCCCACGTGGCCCCCTGGCCATTCTCTGGGCACGGGACCTGGGCTGTCGGGCGGCTCTTACCTCCTCAGGGAGAGGGCGTCCTGGTGCTGCAGCTGGATGGCCCTGTCCCGCTGCTGAGTCAGCAGCTCCGTCTGCTTCAGCAGATGCTGGTTCTCCTCCTTCAGCTGCTCCAGGAGGCTCAGGTCGGAGATGTGGATCACAACTTCCTCACTGTACCTCTCCTGCAGGGCGTCGTGGTCCTTCCTGACCACCTCCAGCTGGTCCGTGGCCGTGACAAACATCTTAACAATTTCCGACAGCCCGTTGTTCTTCCATACCTAGGACCAGAGACTCACACTTACCAAGGGCATGAGGACAGGAGGGAGGGCAGACTCGCCACTGTCCTCCATCTGGGGATATTTCTGCTGACAAAGGAGGGGAGGCCACAACACCTTCTGGCCTCTGGGAGGCTCTAGATGTGATGCCACAGGCCTCGCAGTCACACTGGCCAGATCCCTCCTTCACAAAGATTTGCTAAGCATGAGCAAGGAGTTGCTGCTGCAGCCCCGAGACGTCTATCCTGAGAAAGGCCTGCTCACAAGCTGACCCCTGGCTGGCAGCTGGGAGCTCGAACGGCGAGCAGCTCCCTACCCTCCTGGAAATCATTCCTCAAGTGATGACAGGGGCTCCCGGGGCCTCGTCTGGACAGATTAGGGCTGAGGCTGAGCGCACGTTCTCTTCTGGGAGCCCAGAATTTCAGTGCAGGCTCAGCGGAGGGGCCTGTGTGGCCAGACCCCACTAACACCCCTGGGAAGGGAGAACGTCACAGTTCAGTGATAGGAGAATTAAGCGTGTCCCATGTGACTCCTCGGGGGACGACGTTTAGGAACTGGCAGGTGGTTTCCTCTGGAGTTTACCCCGTGCACCTCTTCCCTTTGTTGATTTTGCTTGGATCCTGTCACTGAAATAAACGTTTAGCCCTAAATGTGATTACATGCTGAGTCTTGTCAGGCCTCCCAGCAAATCACCAAACCTGGGGGAGATGAGGGGATGTTGAGGACCCCAGTACAAGGCCCTAATATATTCTGGATGCTGCGGATGCTGGACAGGTCACGTAAAGACTGAGGCTTGGGGACCTTCTATGCTCATGAGAGGATACGAAGACACAGAGAGGTAGGTAGAGCGGCAGGGAGAGACAAACACAAGAAACACAGTAACTTCAGAGCATAGTCAGGGCTACTGAGAAAATGCAGAGAGTAATGCTTAAGGAGGCCTCTCTAGGAAGGTGACTTCTCCACTTGGATGAAAAATCAAGACCAGCAGCCAGAGCACAGAACGGTGAGCAAGTGCAAAGGCCCCGAGGCACGGGCCACCACACACGTTCTCGGCACAAAGAGAAGCGCCTGGTCAGAACCCCATGAACAAGGCTGACGTGAAACGAGGCTGCGGCAGTGGGCACACCTCCGAAGCTCACAGCAAGCAGAAGCTGTACCGTGAGTGAGACGGGAACCGTCCATCGGAGGTACAGGGCCTGGAGTTCCCTTGACGTGCTGCTCTAAAGTGTAAAAACAAGATGAGTTCATTGGTCGCCGGGGCCCTTCTGACTCTGCCAAGCACCTCAGGGGATCTGGGCCCTTGGGTGGGTCACTCCACATCTTTGGATTTCGGTTTCCTTCCCCTCAAATGCCAGGATTCAACCAGAAAAGCTCACGTAACCCTTCCAATGCAACCTGCCAGGGGTCAGCTGCTCCTTAGCTGGACACGGTTGGCAGATTCTTGCAGGGCTGACACCCAGAAGCTGGGAGTACTGAGCCCTGCCTGGGAAGGGAGGGCTCACCCTCCAGAAATATGAGAGATAAGGGCCAGGAGTCAGCATCGCAGACACGAGGACAGTGAGTCTGCTCCCCTAGGACAGGAGCACGCGCTCCCAGCATCGCAGACGCCAGAGAGGAAGGGCGCCCCGCAGGTCTGCCCAGTCAGGGCGGCCGGTCTTCCTCCCTTTACCCAACGTTTTGTCTCTCTTTTTTTTGTTCTTTGAAGCAAATCTCTTCCCTTCAAAGGATATCTTATGAGGCAAGGACACTGAAATACAAACTCATTTGAAAGAAGCACTAATTGGGCACCTGGGTCGCTCAGTCGGTTAAGCACCTGACTTCAGTTCAGGTCATGATCTCCTGGGTCATGAGTTAAGCCCCGCGTCCGGCTCTGTGCTGACGGCTCAGAGCCTGGAGCCTACTTCAGGTTCTGTGTCTCTCTCAATCTCTTCCCCTCCCCCACAAGTTCCAGTGCACTCGTTCTCTCAAAAACCAACATTAAAAAAATTTAAATTCACTTCAATTAAAAAGCAAGAACATGTTCCTTGGCAGTTAAACTCTTCACTGTTTTGTAAAAATGTGTCACTGTGGCGGATGAGAGCTGCTCACTCAGAACCAGTCAGAGAACGCCTCAGCTCCCTCTACTGTCTCAGGTCTTTTATTGTGGAAAACCCAATAGAATCTCGTACAAACGTGCAGAAAAGCAGAGCACCCAATACGATGTGATTTTAACCCCTCACCACCCAGCTCTGATCCTGCCATCTTGTCCCCTGTCTCCAGCCTCTGGCTCTCCAGAGAAATAAAGCATTGCGGGCGTTGCCTTCCTCTCTGCAGCACCCCCTTTCGCCGCCTGAATCGAGCACTTCCCTAAACTTGCTGCCACCATCTCCATGCACAATACTTCACTCGTTCTCCCTACATAGTCATAACGTCTCACGGTATCATCCCACATGTGCTCCTTCGTATTCAATGTTGCTTTGAGACGCGGTCCAGCGAAGCCGGCTCCATCTCACGACATGAACACATCATGTGTCTCTCGCCTCCTTGATGGACGTTCACATGGTCTCCATAAGAGTCTTCACCATTCTCCGACATTTTAAACTGTCCACTTCAGGAGTGTCATGTATATGCACACCGTCGTGGGACCCACCTCCAGAAGGCTTTCCTCTTGCAAAACTGAAACTCAATCCCCGTTAAACACCAGCACCCCGTTCTCCCTCTCCCCACTTCCCCAGCAGCCTCCCTTCTGTATTTTCTGTTTCTCTGAATGAGGACTCTAAGGACCTCACACAAATGGAATCACGCCCTGTTGATCTTCTTGTGATGGACTTATTTCCTCTGGCAGAATGCCTTCCAGGTTCTTCCGTGCTGCAGCATGTGACCGAGACTCCTCCCTTTTTATAGATGGCTCCTATTGCAGTGTACATATGAACTTCATTTTGTTCATGCATTCATTTCTCAAAGGACACTTGGGTTGTTTCTATCTCTTGGCTATTGGTAGAGTCAGACTGCTGAAAGTACCCTAATGTCTTTATTCTTCTTTTTAAAAAATTTTTTTAATGTTTTTTTATTTATTTTCGAGAGACAGAGAGAGACAGCGCGAGCAGACAGAGCTGGAGACACGGAATCTGAAGCAGGCTCCAGGCTCTGAGCTGTCAGTACAGAGCCTGACGTGGGACTCAAACCCACGAACCATGAGATCATGACCTTAGCCGAAGCCAGACGCTCAACCGACTGAGCCACCCAGGTGCCCCGCCTGTCCGTATCCTTGATTTTCCTTCCTCCCTCTGGCCCCACCTGCCCCTTTGTCTCCTCTTCTTGTAGGACTTATTTTGCATTTCCAGATGTGAATCCTTTCCCAGTTACATTTATTACAAAAACTTCTCTGGGTTTATGGCTCATGTTATACCACCGTTTCCCATTTTGATTCAGTAAAAACCATTAATCATTTCCTTTATGGTTTGGGCTTTGGGTGTCTTATTGAAGAAGCTCCTTCCTACCTGGAGATCGTGGAGAGACTCTCTAGTTTTCCAATTTTGAAAAAAAAATTTTTTTTTCTTAAAAGTTTTAGTTACCCTTTTCAAATTAAATCTCTCAACTACTCGGAATATTTTCTTTCCTGTACATTGTGAGATGGGGCTATAACATTACTGTTTTCTATAAACCACCAACTAAGTCCAGCACGGACTGAGGACACCTGAGCGCACCCACGTGCCGGCAGTGAGGACGGGAGGACACCAAACACATCACCCGAAGCGGTGCCCACAACTGAGGGGTGAGAAAAACGTCCGCGTGGACACTTGTCCACACAGGCCCAGGACACAAAGAGCGAGTGAAGAGTTCTCCTGACTTCGGGGTCAGTCAATGTCTCCACCAGGGCCTGGAAAAGGTCCAGCTTCTGGACGGGAGCGTCCTGATTCGTGGACAGTACCGCAAACATTCCAGTTCAAAACCACTTCCAGGGGTTTACTCTCTAGTCATCCCCTCAGTCAGGTGAGAGCCCCACTGGCTCCAAAGTCTACCCGTGGTTTCTGCACAACAAAGGCACTGCTGCCATTCCCGGGCTTGCCCACAAGAGGGCGGCCCTGGGTAGACCAGCTCGGGGCTCTCCTCCTGCAGCTGCCTCATCCTCCAAGTTCCTCAAGAAACCAGCCTGGGTGTTATATGGAAACCAGTTTGACAATGAACTATTAAAAAAATAATAAGAAGAATAAAAATACTCTTAAAAAATAAAAAAGATACCAGCCTGGAGGTTCCTCAAAAAATTAACAACAGAACTCCCCTATGACCCAGCAATAGCACTGCTGGGGATCTACCCAAGGGATACAGGAGTGCTGATGCATAGGGGCACAGGTACCCCAATGTTCGTAGCAGCACTTTCAACAATTGCCAAATCATGGAAAGAACCTAAATGTCCACCAACCGATGAATGGATCAAGAAGATGTGGTTTCTATATACAATGGAATACTCCATGGCAATGAGAAAGAATGAAATATGGCCATTCGTGGCAGCGTGGATGGACCTCAAGGGTGTCATGCTAAGTGAAATAATTCAGGCGGAGGACAGATATTATATGTTTTCACTCATAGGTCTAACAGGAGAAACCTAACAGGGGAACATGGGAAGGAAAAGGGGGCGCAAAGAGTTGGGGAAAGGGAGTGAGGCAAATCATGAGAGACCTTTGAATCCTTAGAACAAACTGAAGGCTGAAAAGGGATGGGGGAAGAGAAAGGCGGGGTGATGATCATGGAGAGGGGCACTTGTGGGGAAGAGCACTGAGTGTTATTTGGAAACCAACATGACCATAAACTATAATTTAAAAAGTAAATTTTAAAAAAAAGAAAAAAAGAAACCAGCTAGACCTAAAGGTAGCCTTGGAACGGCACAAAGACCTCCTTTTCGGCCTTGGTATCTTCACCGGCCCACGGCACACTCTGGAGTCTACACTGTGGCTTGCTTTTCTTCCTTGGGCAATCGTACCCCAAATGCCCCAACCGTAAGGAGCTTGCATTAGAGCCTGTGTGACAGACCAGGGCAGTGAACTGATGGCCAGATGGGTCTCAAGTTCCCAGGGAGACAGCATCAGGCAGGCAAAAGCCCAGGGCAGACCCAGAAATCCTCTCTGATGCTCATTCCAGCTCGAAGAGGACCTGGGAGCAGTGGTGCCGAGTACTGTCTACTATCATGTACCCAGTAGAACATATACACCCAGCACTCAGAGTTTGCTTCTAAGTACCATCCTCTATTCAAAAGAATGAGGACTCCTTGGAGAAATGATTCGCAAGGCAAGGGCAGGAAATAAAACGAGCTGGGACATTTTCTTGTGCCAGAGAACAAGAAAGTGCTCAAAGAGTGAGAAGGACCCGTCAAAACGAGAAGCAGTCCTGAGGAGGCTCCCGCGGGCCACACTGAATCCCAGCCCGCTGAATAAAACAGGCAATCGGGAGTCCACACAGAGACAGGCAGACAGGCCGGCGAGGGGAAAACAAGCACCTGTGCAGGAGAGAAGCCTGAGAGAGCACCTCCATCTAGGGCGCAAAGGAAACATCACAGGTAACAGACCCTATCTAGCCAAGTCCCAATTCCTAAGACACAGGGAGAAGGTGGCCGCGTCACTTCTGTGGCAGTCCCAAGATGCACCAATGGAAGCCAACCAGGAGGTCCGACAAGTCCAGGTGAAGGGACATGCTACAAAGGAACTGACCTATGACCTTCTAAAGCATCACGGTCACGGAATCCAAGCCTGAGGAGCCCTTCCATATGGAAGGAGACCAAAGACACATGACAACTCACTGCACTGCCTTCCTCGGGACGGGATCCTTCTCCTTTTAAAGACTCTACTTACACAACTGGGAAAGCTCAAACAGGGGTTGACAATTAGACCATATTAGGGATCAATGTTAACTTCCTGATGTTGATGTTTTATTATTTATTGACATAGGAGAACACCCTTGTTCATAAAAAGCACACAGGTTGGCAGTTTGTTCTGGAATGATAAAGGGAAAAAATTCTTTGTGCTGTACTTACAACTCCTCTGTAAATTTGTGACCGTTCACAATTTAAAAAATTTTAACTGTAAATGAAAAAAGGCAAGGAAGATAATGTCCTGCTAAATTCTCGGATGAGATCAGACCCTCCGACATGAGCTTGGTGTCAGGCAAGCCCCAGCAGCCCTGCTTGAACTCCAGGAGTCAGGAATGGTTTGGGTGGGGATGGGGCGTTCTGGGGCAGAGCTCAGAGGACACGCTGCCACTCGCCGGGACTGCCTTCCTACCCCGAACATGCAACCATCGCTGGACGCAGAACATGGCCTGGGCTCCTGCCGTCTAACCAGGCAATTCCAGTCTCCAGTCCATGAGCCACAAGACAAGAACTGGCCAACATCGCTCACAGCACGTGAGTTTTCTGACTGGCACACCCTTCATGCCTTTGCCCTTGGGGAGCAGGAGCTGAGCAAAGCGAAATAACTAACTTGGACGCAAGCCAGCAGCAAAGGAAGAGGCCACATTCCCGCCAAAAAGTAACAGCAGTAACTACTCCATCCCTTATCTGCATGGGGCTTCGATACTCCCAAGCTTCTTTCCATCTGTCGTCTCACGTGATCGATATAATGGAAGGACGCTACAGGCCCCCAAGTCCCCTAAGTCAAATTCCTGTTACGAATGAACGGCATTGCTCCCGTCTTCCTTGACGGCCCTGGCAACGCTGACAGTGATACATCGATGTGTCATTATCTGACTAGCATTAGTCTCCACCATTAGACTGCACAGTTCACGTAGCAAGGGTAGAGTGTCTGCTCAGATATCCCAGGGCTTCCCACTAGGCAGACACAAAAAAATACCTGCTAAATGATCCCAAGGATACATGGCAGAGAGGATGGATGGATACTAGTTGGGTGGGTAAATAGGTGGAAGGATGGAAGGGGGTAGAAGGACGGGTGATGGGTGGGTGGATGGGAGGATGGGAGGGTTAGGGATGAGTAGGATGGATGATGAGTAAAAGGATGGATGGGAGGTGGACTTATGAATGGGAGGTGGGAAGATGGATGATGGGTGGGAATATGGATGGGAGGTGGGAGGATGGAGGCTGAGTGGGAGGATGGAATATGATGGGAGGATGGGTGGGAGGATGTATGATGAGGGGAAGGATAAATGAGACGGAGGAGGATGGATGATAAGAAAATCATTGGGAGGTGAGAGGTTGGAAGGGAAGATGGGTGAGTGGATGGATGAGTGGGTACAACGGTGCCCCAGCCACCCTGCCCAGCTGTACCTGCTGCTGTTGGGCCCGGAGGGCACCAATCTCCTTCTGGTCCTCCTCATGGAGCCGCGTCATGTCCTCCCACCGCTGCTGCAGCAGGTGACGCTCCCGCAACAGCTGTCCGTTCTCCCGCCTCAGCATGTCCACGTCATCCTTCAGCTGGGTCTGCTCGCTCAGGAGCCGGCTATAGAGTGTGCTGTAATCGGCACACACAGTGAACCCCAGCCAGCCTCCACCCTCTCCAGCCCCTCCAGGTCCCAGTTCTCCCGGGGGGAGCCCCCAGCACCGGGACAGCGGCACTCAGAGGCAGGCCAGAGCTAGGTGTCAGCCAAATGCCGGGAGGACCCAAACCATTTTCAAAAACCTGACACCACACAGGGCACATGGATGAAGGCCAAGGTGAGGGATGAGCCCTTACCTGTTGGAGACCCGGCACCTCTGAGTACTGAGGCGGGGCAAAGGTCAGCAGGTGGGCAGGGACGGCAGGCCAACACCCTCAAGGGGCCCCAGGAGGCCAAAGGGGAACAAGCCACCCGCCTCTCCTACAGCAGGAGGTGCAGCACAGCCCCGGCCCAGCGGCTCAGGAGCCCGGCAACCTGACTGGCCTAATCCCTTTCCTCCCTGCTATGCTTCCAAGGCCGTCACTCGCTGGTGTGAAGGGTTCACATGTCCCCCCACACTTGGAAACACCACTGGAGACCCAAAGACGCAAAGCCACCTTGTGAAGGCCCACTAACTGCTATGCGGCAGTCATGGCAGCACCACGACCGCTGGCTCCCAGCCCAGAGGCAAAGAAGAGCAGGGTCCACTCACTGGTAGAAGTCAGTCTCCTTGGCCACCTCCTCGAACCTCTTTAAGGCGCTGGTGTGCTGCTGCTTCAGGATCTGAAAGTCCGACACGACCCGCCCACAGTGCATCTGCAGCCTCTCGAAGTCAGGATTCAGCCTGAGGTAGGGCCTGACCCAGACAGCGCCAGTGAACACGGGCCCCAGGACCACCTACCAGGAAGGTGTCTGCCCCAGGACACCTCCAGCCCCGTGTCCCCGCATGCTGGCTCTGATGCACCACAACCCCCTGGCATTTGTTCTGCTCGACATCCTGGCTGCCCCAGATGAACCAGACCCCTAGGATGGACGGCTGAGGTCGCTGGTGTTCCCTTGAGCCAGGAGAGCTAAGAAGGTACTGTCTTCCTCTCTAGCAGGTCCTGGGAGACCCTGCAACAGGCCTTCACACGCAGTGGGCACCCCTGAACCTACGATGAAGTTTCTCCTCTTTTAGGAAACTGATCTTCAATCCTGGGTAAGCATTAAAATCCAAGGCCCAGGGGCGCCTGCGTGGCTCAGTCGGTTAAGCATCCGACTTCGGCTCAGGTCATGATCTCATGGTTCATAAGTTCGAGCCCCACATCAGGCTCTGTGCTGACATCTAGCTCAGAGCCTGGAGCCTGCTTCGGATTCTGTGTCTCCCTCTCTCTCTGCCCCTCCCCTGCTGACTCTCTCTCTCTCTCTCTCAAAAATAAATAAAAACATTTAAAAAAAAATTGAAAAAAAAAAATAAAATCCAAGGCCCAGACCAAATTCCTCAGCATCTTTGGGGATGTGACCCAGATGTCAGGATATGTTATTTTAACTCCCCCGGGGATTCCAGCGTGCCGCCATGGTTGAGAACGTTGGCCAGGAGCAATGCCTCCCAGAGTGGGGTTCCCAGACCCGCAGCGTTCGTTTCACCTGAGAACATGTGAGAACTGCAAACCCCAGGTTGGCCCCAGAGCCCCTGAATCAGACACCTAGATGGGAGGGAGGCCTAGCCAGCAATCTGGGCTTGAACAAGCCCCCTGGTGAAGGTAGGGCACACTCAAATTTGAGTGACTCCAGCCCTATAGCTGGTGTCAGAAACCTTTCTCGTACAGGGCCAGACAGGAAAGATGTCATGCTCTGCCAGCCACACGGGCTTGTGTAACTCTGTGCTCCACCTGGGTAGCAGGAAAACAGCCAGGGACCGTATGGACTCTAGCACACTGGGTCTCCACTGGCCCTGCCTTTGTGCTGTCCCAGGACTGTATGTTCATCAACACAGCCTGGAAGAACCGGTTTGAGGCTCTAACATCACCCGAGAGGAACCTTCCTCAGGAAGAGGCACACAGCTCCGACACCCCTAAAGGCAATCCCCCTCCCCTCAGAGCCCCAACCAGCATCCCCTGGAAGGATGACTCACACAGTCTCCCTCGTCCTCTAGGAAGCCCTCTGGACTGTGCAGGTGGGTAAAGACTCTCCCTCCGCCCCACCCCATGGACACCCTTCCTTGGCATCTACTGCTGAATCCCAAAAGAAGCAAAGGTTTTCTTCGAAACGACAGACAAGCCAGGTGAAGGAGGCCCTCCTAACACACACATGTGGCAGGGAATGATTAATGTGTGAACATAGAACGACCCATGTACCAGGGAGGAGGAGCGACACACGCACATGCAGACACACAGACACGCAGATGTGGGCACACACGCGTGCACGCAGCCGGGGCTGGTGGAGGGCTCAGCAGTGGAATCGCAGTCTCTGTGAGGACAGGGGCTGCGTGCAAGCAGCAGACAGAGAGGAAGCACACTGTCGTGGTGCTGGAGGACAGAGGCCCAGAGAGGGGCAGTGGTGACCCCAAGATCACCCAACTGACCCGTGAGGGGGCACCAAAGTGGGACCGGACCTCAGCAGCTGCTCCCACAACCACACTGCAAATGTCTCTATAGAGTACGGTTATCTGTCAGACACGCCCACACTTCTCAGTCTGTGTGTGGGTGTATGACTCAAGCCACAGGCTCCAGGTTGGCTTGGAGGAAGCGTAAGCAGCCCATGTCCCCTCCCCCCATCCAGGGTCCAGGCACAGTGTTTCAAAGAGTAGTGGGGACCGGGATAAAAGGACACGAAGGCAGTGTCGCATGGACCATCGGGCTAAGGAGAAGCACGCAGGGGGCGCAAAGGCATCAGAAGAGTAGCGCTTGTCTGTCAGGTCTGGGCAGGAAAGCACGTGGTGACCACTACCTCGGGTCCAAGGTCGTCCTGTGTGTGGCAGCGGCCAGGCGCTTCCGCAGCTTGTTCCTCTCTCGGGTCATCAGCTGCAGCTGAATGGAGAGGTTCTCCACCTTCCTCTCCATTTGCCCGTCAGAATGGACGGGTGGCGGTGATGGCATCTTCCCGCTTTTATCTGGTGGGGAAAAATCACATAGCAAGCTTGCACTTAGCACTCACCGGGTCTGCCAGGCACTGTTCTGAGCCCCTGGGCTGCGTCAGCTGCGCCCAACAACCCTACTCGGCGGTCCTGCTAGCATCTGCCTTTCAGAAGACAGAGCAGAAGCAGGAGTAAGAAGTGGGGGAACTGAGACCCAAGCCTGGACAGTCTACTCTGGCATCCAAGCATCACCACCCACTCTGCTGGTCTTGATGAGGACTCCCACTGTCTTCCCACCCGGCTCTGTCACCTCCAAGATGGAGCCCTTCCTGGCCCTGATCAGCACATCTGTGCCTGGTCTGGAGAGCAGTCGTCTCCCACCCTGGGCGTGCAGAGCCAACCTGAGCACAGAGCAGAATGGAAGACATGGGTTGCAGAGGGAGAGACACAAGGGACAGGAAGCTCCCCAGACCCACCGATGTCAGCTCTGAGGCTGGGGCCCGAGGCCTGCGTTTCTGCCCCCAACAAGGGATGAACACTCTGCACAGCTCCCTTCCTCAACCTCTCCCGATGCCACCAAAGACGTGCCCCAACCGCCCGGGTTGGTGGGTTCCTAGAAGGCTCAGGGAGAGACAATCATGATGAAGGTCAGTGTGGTGTGGGGCATGGCTGTCCTGGGGCCTCTGGCTGCCCAGCCCATCCATATCAGGCCCTCATCCCCTGTGCCCAGGACTAATAGTGTCCCAAAGAACATTCCATCCTTATGCTATTACTAAAAAACGGTGCCAGCAGTGGCCACCATCAGTGCCAATGACATGATTCAGATCCTTTTCTAAGAAGTAAACACCTCACGCAAATCTGTCGTGCTTTTGTGTTCAAGTCTGTCCACACATCAACCCGGGACAGCCACTACCCCTCAGAGACCCTAGGTGGAGTCACAGGAACTGACAACAGCCATCTCATTTTATGCATGTGCCCCGGGAGGTTGCGTCACAGGGGAACTGAGTCTCTGTCTCCCCAGCGGCCCTGAACATGCAAAGGGCGAGATGCAGTTTTTCCGACCCTGTGCCCTCTTGACCACCAGCCCCTAAACTGATCCTTGTTGGCTGACTGCTGAGACAAGACAAGCATTCCCCACCACAAAAGATGGGCACATAGGTGCGGCCATGAGGGCTCCAGGAGTGCCAGGGAAGATGGGGATCTAGGCCATTTAGGGGACAGGCTATCCACAATGAGAGGCAGGAGCCTCCACCGCTCAGTTCACCGTTATCCACAGTGGCTACCCCAACCACCTGAACGCAGTACCCCCTAAAGTGCACGTTACTATAAAACCACCACCACCGTAACGCCCAATTCCTGTGCCCCAGGCCTGACCTCTGGGTCAGAGCGTCGTCTGAGGTTGGGCCGGGGACCACCTGCCCCACCCCCACATAGTCATACCCCACGGCCTAGGAAGCCTTCCCTCACCTGACCCTAAAGACCCTGGACCCTCACCCCTGCACCCAGAGGTTTAGAAAGCAGCTGGTTACAGCTGTGCAGGGTGTGTAACTCCTTCCTCTTCTGGCCAACGGAGCCACTTGTCTGAGCCTTAACCCAGAGCACTGTCATCCAGGCTGTGATAACCCAGCCGGCTCCCAGAGACATGGGGCTTCCTCTGGACAGGTGTCTGATGCCTCCTCCAGAGATGCCTCTGAGCCCCCCTTTAAATGTTAGCGGGCAATGATCTCTACGGGCCTGACAAACCCAAGACAGTGGGAGGAAAAGAAAAGGAGCGCCTGGACAAGAGGAATTTCGATGTTCACGGTCACCCCCAAGCCACACCAGAGCAGCCAATACAGATGTACAGGTGTTCACATGATCTCCTGGGTGGGCACTGACCTTATCATCCCCATTTCACAGCGGAGAAAACTGAGGCCCAGCAAGGTTAGATCATTGACTCAAACCTGCACAGAGAGCAAGTGATGCCCGGAGGGAAGCCCAGGCACCTGGATTCAGGGTATGTCCCATCGGTCTCCGTGCCTCGATGCCTCCCCCAGGACCGCCATGACTAGTGCTTACATCGTACCTGGAAGGTTTTGAGATGTAGTTGATGCCCTTAAACAAGACAGCAAGTTCCCCATTTCGTATATTAGAAAAGAAAAACTCTCCAAGTCACAGAGTGAGTGAGTCCCACGCACTCACATCCAACCAAACAGAGAGACCTAGAGTTTTCTCTCTGTGATATCACACACGCTAGGTGGGGTTTAGAATTTAGAGTTCAGAAAATTCTGCCCACAGCAAAGTCTGTGTGAGGAATGACAGTAACCAAGGGAACTGGCATCTTACTCTCATCAGGAAAACAACTGTGACCTCACCGCCCCTACCTCCTCATGGAGAACATGCTCTCTACTATCACCAAGTCCAAGAAGTATCACACAAACAGGAAATCTAGAGTTTTAAAGTAAAAAGTACCACCAGGCTCAGCCACTAGCCTCCAGGGAGATCAGGAATTTTCACCGCATTTTGTAAATGAGGCAACAGAAAGAGGCATCCCCTGCTTGGCTTCTGAGGAAGCTGGAGAGAGAAGTAGGACAGAAAGAAGGCTCATCGGATCTGTCACCACACACAGGCACGGCCTCCTGCCCCAGCCTCTGGCAGGATAGGGACACTTGCTCAAAGATGCGAGGACCCAGGGACAGCCGATCACGCAGACAGTGGAATGAGCGCAGACCCTGCACAACCTAGGTGCTGGGTCTGTGCTCAGTGCTCTCTGTCCATACCCGACTAAACCCTCCAGCACCCTCCCACGAGTGCGCAATGATCATCCCGTGCGAAGTGACAGCCACACAGACTGCGCGGCCAGGAATACAGTGCCCCCCCATGTAAACGTGCTCCGACTGGAGAGCCAGGTCTCGGCCACCAGGCCACATGCCTCTGCACAGGAGTAGCCCTTTCCTGTCCCCACAGGGGTTGAACATACATGAAACACACAGGAAAGAAGGCTGCCCAGATCTGAGAAGCCATCACACGGCAGACTGACTTGGGGGGAAATGCTGCCTAGATAGCCTCTCCTTCCACCATGAGGAAGACAGAAGGCACGGTAGGACCCCAGGGCCCCTCAGGAAGACTCCCAAGGGATGCGAAGCCTGGACCTTCCAAGTTAATGGCAAGGGTTGCTGAAAATCCTCTCCACCCCCAGTCAATTAAAAATAAAGTTTTTCTTTCTTTGCTTGCACCTGGAGGTTGGAAGATGTTTTGAAGGGGACACAGCCCTCCCAGAGGGAGCTCACTGCTTACAGAAAAGCCCTGCTGATCCTGTCCCATAGAAACTGTGCTCGGCACAGTGTTAAAATCTGTCTCCCTCTACTTCCCCAATGACCTAGATATACTGCTAAGGGCCACACAGTACAAATTTAATTCGTCTTCTAAACTGCAGACCTCCAAGTGTTTGAAGACAACTACTGAGTCCCTGTGTCACTGTCAAAATATTTTAATTAAAAAATGACAACACCGGAGCACCTGGGTGGCTTGTCAGTTGAACACCCAGCACCTGACTTTGGCTCTGGTCGTGATCTCACAGTTCACGGAACCAAGCACAGAGCCTGCTTGGGATCTCTGTCTCTGTCTCTTTCTGCCCTTCTCTGCTGGCACTCAATCTTTTCATCTCCAAAAAAAAAAACCCCCAAAAAACAAAAAAAACCCCCACAATACCACCAAATCCTGGCAAGGGGCACACAGAAACTGGAACGGCCAAATGTAGCTACTGGGAATGTGAAACAACAAAGCCACTTTAGAAAACACTTTGGCAGTCTTTATTATTATTATTATTATTATTATTGTTATTATTATTATTCAATTAAGTAATCTCTACACCCAGCACAGGGAATGAACCTACCCCCCTGGCAGTGGTTTATAAACCTAAATGTGCACTTACCACACCAGCCAGGAATCCCACTCCCGGGACTTACACAAGAGAAAAGAACACGTATGTGCACACCAACACCCGCACACAACGACCAAAGGGAGCTGGCGATGGACAAACAGCAGCGCCTCCTTCCTGCAAAGGAATACTCCTCGGGAATGAAAGGCCGCCGATACAAAGCCCCAGGACACGTGAGAGCAGGGGCGCCTGAAAGCCCTCCGCTGACGGAAAGAAGCCACACTCAAAAGGCTAGGTACACGGTATGATTCCAGTTATAGGACATTTGGAAACAGACAAAAATATAGGGCAGAGAAGAGATGGATGAATGAATGGCTGCCAGGGGCGGGGGGAGGAGGGAGGAAAGGCTGAGTACAAAGTCACAGAAGGGAACGCTTCATGGTGAGGGAACTGACCTGTACCGTACTTGTGGAACCGGACAACGTGTGTGTGTGAAAACTCACTTAATGACATAAAAAGGAGGGACTTTACTGTGTGCATCTATATCTCAGTGAAATGACTTTTTAAGAAATTAAGCAAAGGGGTGCCTGGATAGCTCAGTCAGGTGAGCAACCGACGTCGACTCAGGTCATGATCTCACAGTACTCGGGTGTGGGCCCCGCACCAGGCTCTGTGCTCACAGCTTGCTCAGAGCCTGGAGCTTGCTGTGGATTCTGTGTCTCCTTCTCTCTCTGCCCCTCCCCTATTCGCGCTCTGTCTCTCCCTGTCTCTCAATAATGAATAAATGTAAAAAAAATTTTTTAATCAATCAATAAATAAACAAACATACAAACAAACATTAAGCAAACACAAAACCCTTGGTCCCGATAAACTGAAACCAGCATCCCAGCAGTGGCATGGTTGGTGGCCCTGTGGACCACGAGCACCCCCACCCCGTCAGTCACCCCAGGAACAGCAAACATTGCAACGAACAAGCAAAATAAAAACTGACACCCGGTGAGTTGTCTACAGAAATCTCCCCACAGGTCTTTCTCTGGGCTCTCCTCTCCCTGAACAGCTGTTCTTTTGGATTCAAATGCAAAACTGTCCCCTCTTCCCAACTTTGCTCCTTCCTCTTTCCAAATCAGGAACCCACAGGAGAAGGCAGATTTTCTCCTTCCATTCTGTGTCCCGAATGAGGTCCAAGGGGTAAGGGATCTGGACTGCACTAAAAGGGGAGTGCTGGCAGAGGCCAGGAGAGCGGGCACAGGCTGGGGGTCTCGAGCAAAGAGCCCTCACTCACAGGGCCTTGGTGTCAATGGGACAGCAGGGGCAGAACCGGACAGCAAACAGGGCAGCCCCATTCACCACTGCGACACCTGGCTCTGTCTCCCAGTCACCACAGCTGGTGCAGCCACCTCCACAGGCCACTGGGGCTCAGCCAGCAACTTAGCAGTGGGTGGTCTCGGCCAGAAGACCCTCTGTCCTTGGCTCCCTCACCACCACCCTCTAGCTGAAGGCCACCCCCTCTGTCTTCTTTACAGCCAGACAAATCGCAACTCTGCTCCAGAGCTCCGTAGGCCCGTGTAGCCAGAGCCAAGGAGAAAGCCGGCACTGGCCAGCAGTGGGCAGGTGGAGTGGCGGTGCCCAGATAAACTTCCTGGCCGCCCCCGGTAGTCGGGGGAGAAGCAAAGCAGCGGCAGAGCATAGTCATCACAGGCAACAGCGATCCTGATCTCCTGCCCAGGAGAGCCAGAGCCATCAGAGAGACACGGTCCCACACTGTGAACCCGTGCTCCCCAAAGTACCTTGGTGTCGCACACTGGTTAGAAATGCACATCTCAAGCTCACTCACACCTCCTAAGTCAGAAGCCAGACAGTGCCGTCCGCACAGCCCTCCTGCTGATTCTGATGCCTGATCAAGTTGGAGAGCCTCTGGCCTGGAGTTGCGTTTGCTGGCCAGAGTGGCTTTTTTCTCCCTGGCTTTACTGGCTGCCCGGGAGCCACTGCACTCCGAGGCCACTGATAACGTGCAGGGAGGGCCCTCCCCCCGACAAAGGGATGCGCCCTCGGTCAGTCAGTCCGGGCGGCAGCTCAGCTCCTCCCGGGACTGGCAGCACAGCGCAGCAGCTGCAGCCGTGCCCACCTCCCAGGGAGGTCCTTGCTCTCAGAGCTCATCCCCGACTCAGGCTCTGCTCTGCAGAAACCCAAAGCGAGAGGCAGCGACGGCCTATTGCTTCCTGGCTGCTCCTCCTTCTGAAGCGCCATCCAGCAAGGGCCCGACACAAGGACCACCTCCTCCTTGCAACTCACTCGGACGCCCCTCAGCACAAACAGCTGCTCCTCCGTTTCCTTCCGTGCTTTCCTTCATTCTGCCCAGGGCACAATGACCAGTCACCTACCTCTCTGGTGCTATGGTCTGAATGTTGGGGGCTCTCCACCGAATCCCTACATTGAAATCCTAACCCCCACGGTGTGGTGTTAGGGGCTGGGGTCTTCAGGGTGTGGTTAGGTCACTAGAATGGATCCCACGTGGATCCGTGGAGCCCGGAGAGCTGTCCCCTCCTGCATGTGAGGACACAGCAGGAAGATGCCATCTATGAACCTGAAGCGGGCCCTCACCAGACACTGGGCCTGCCTCGATCTTGGACTCCCAGCCTCCAGGGCGGTGACAAGTAAATGTCCTGGCCTGTGGTGTTCTGCTTCGGCCGTCTGGACAGACTGAGGCATCTGGCTGGACTGGGAGATCTGGGGCCAGGCTTCCTTGTGACGCCCAAGCAGTAAGCACGTGCTCCAAGAGAAGAATCTGCTCAAATTCTGCAGAGGAGCCGGGAAAACGGACCCTGTTCCAGGACCAGGAAAGGGTCAGAGGGCACAAGAGGTCAGGATGCCCACACAACCAGCCGCCACGGTGACTCGCCCCACCTCCCCGTGCCAATGAGAAGCTGCACTTTCAAGGAATCTTCTCTGGGAAACGGAGGAAGCCCTCTGCCTTCTTCCATGGTTGACAAGCAAAGAGACCTCTTTGTTTCATAAGAAACTTCTCCTGTTGCTTCAGTTTGCATGAATTTGAGGCTTATTTCATAAATGCTGCCCAAGGATGTTGGTTTGCCCTAAGACTTCCCCAGCTGCCCCAGGAGAGAAATAAAAGGCACCTGAGAAATTAGGTCAGGGGGAACAGGTAAGGAAAATATCAAAGGCCTGACACGAGTCTGTGTTCCCTGGGCAGATCCCCGAGGTCTAAGCACAGGGCAGGTCACCTATCGATGGGCTGCACGGGATGGGGGCAGCCTCCAGGAAGCCGTACGTGTTCAGCTGACGGAAACCCCCTGAAGACCTCTGCAGAAGAAGGTTGCAATCTTTAGGGCTGTTCACCATGAAGGTGAGCACAGGCCTGGCGAGTTGACAGCAGAGTCCTGCTGGAGAGCTGAAAGGGGAGCGGCCACCCCAGATCGAAGGGTAGCCAGGGCAGCCGATTAGACTCTAGCTGTCACAGGGAAGGTGCTACGTGAGAGGCTGCCCTTACCAATTCCCTCTTCTCCTGACTGTAGCCTGCCATTCCTGCCCCAAATGTTGTTAGAAGACCAAAGTGGGACAGCAGAGATGACATCTTTATCATAAGATGATGCTCTTGCCTTGCCCTTCCTTAGGTTCATGGAGAGAGACCAGGAACAAACCAATACAGCCTGGCCCCGTCTGACCTACCGGCCCCTTCTGCAGGGCTGTGTGTGGGGAAAGAGCCCTGCCAGTCATCAGGTGAGGTGGAGCCAGCCTCCTCCTCCAGGAGGCCCAGCAGGGGTCCCCACAGCTGACCGCCCGCTTGTTCCACTCCAAGGGACAGGTCCAAGCCAGCCTCAGACACACAGGTGCCCTCGCCAGGGGCTACGTCAGGTCAGCCCATGTCAGACCAGGAGGTCTGTTCAATGTAGATGCTGGGCCTCACCCTCACAGCTCCTGATGCAACAGGGATGGGGCAAAGTGCAGGAAGCTGCATTTTGAACAGGTGCCTGAGTGCTGCTGGTCCAGAGACCATGCCACGTGAGCCACTGGTGTGGGCACAGACGAGACACCCTCTTGTGCTCGGTGTGCGGGGATCCTGCCAGGGAATCTCTGCAGAAGGTTTCTTTGCTGACAAGGGGACACTAGGGGAGACAGCCCTCTTCAGCCTGGACCATGTGATGACAGAGATGTTCTTTGATCTGCTCTGCCCTGAACGGCAGTCATTAGCCACGTGTGGCCAGAGAGCACTGCAAATGTAGCTAGCGTTACTGTTGACACCAGAGGGGCATCTGGGGCTCAGTTGGTTGAGCATCCAACTCTTGATTACTGCTCAGGTCATGATCTCACGGTGGGTGGGATGAAGCCCTGCATGGAGGGCTCCGGGCATGGAGCCTGCTCAGGATCCTTTGTCTCCCCCATCTCTCTCTGCCCCTCCCCCACACGTGTACATACACTCTCATTCTCAAAAAGAAATGTCAACTTATAAAAAACATACAAATTTTAATTTTAGTTCAGTTTAATTAATTTGAATTTGAAAGAGCCACCTATGAGGGCTCCCCTAAAGGACACCGCAGCCCTGCACACCTCCAGGTCTAGATGTGACAGCTGGAACTCTTGGGACAGATGCCTTGCCACCAGCCTGACGGGAGGACAGACACGGAGAGGGTCCCAGAGCCACACCCCGATGTGCTCAGCCCAATCTCAGTGGCCTCTTACTCTGCGAGACCACATGTTTCTCTACTGTTCATGGCAATGTGAGCGGGGACTCCCTCCCCTACAGCCAGTGGTCTCCGGGCTGACACAGCTTGTGGAAAAATGGGGCTACACACCACAAGGACGATGTCAACTGTGGGAATACACACAAGAGAAGCAAAACTTGGGTCCCGGTGAACTGCAGAGGGTCTGACCCAATGGGATAGAACCAAGCTCCAGGCTCCAACAAACAAGGCTCAGCGTCCACAGGACGTCCAGGATGGCACTGCCCGATTGCCAACAAGTACCCCCAGGGCACTGTCTCCCTGCACCTCAAGGGCAGAACCAGCTTCTGGTACACAAAGACTTAAACTTCGGGCCAGGGACATGAAGGTTCCTCCAGAGAATAGGAAGGTCCGGCTGCATAAAAAACGCCTTCCTGCTCCTCCCTGAAAGCCCACCATTAACAATAACTGCTGTGGTTGAAGTAATCCCTCTCTCTTTGCAGAGAGCGCTGCACATGTTCTGGGCAAGGTGCCAGGTTAAGCCCTGAGGTGTCGATGTGAATGAATCTCTCAGGTGTCTGTTACATCAATGCACCTGTTTCTGAGGGGAACAGGAAGCCGAAAGAGGGGTTCAACCCCCTCGGTTTTACAAAAGCCCCATGTCAGGGCTCCATTCCTCCTGACTGCCCCGCCCCACGGGCTTCCTGGAAGCCAGTCCCGTGTTCAGAATTCCAACAACCCCCTCATCGAGGCGATGGGCTCACAGCACACAGCACCATAGCTCTGTCCTGTGTGTCCAGAGGAGTCCTCCCTGAGCCCCAGGCAGGGAGGAGGGACACTGAATGGCTGCCCTGTGTCCTCCCCAAAATACTGACATCCTGGATACAGCAAATGTGAATGTGCCCTTATCAGAGATACAGTCCTTACAGATGTTCCAGATACTGCCATCCTGGAGGAGGACTGGTGTCCCTTGGAAAAGTAGAAATCTGAAGACACCCTGAGCCACCCAGGCACCCCTGAACCATCAGTATCTTGACTGCCTTTCCGATCAAAGCCAACACTCTTAAAAGGAATGCAACAAAATATAGCACAGTAAACATAACATGAAAAGTGCCCTGCCCGATAAAATATTACTAGGTATATAATGGGGCACTTGGGTGGCTCAGTTGGTTAAGTGTCCAGCTTTGGCTCTGGTCATGATCTCACAATTCGTGGGTTTGAGCCCCGCAGTGGGCTCTGTGCTGACAGCTAGCTCAGAGCCTGAAGCCTGCTTCGGATTCTGTATCTCCCTCTTTCTCTGACCCTCCCCTGCTCACATTGTCTCTCTTTATCTCTCAAAAATAAATAAAAAACATTAAAAAAATTTAAAAATATTACTAGGTATATAAAAGGGAAAGAAAGAGCTACCCATAACTGGGAGGTGGGGGTGAGATAGAGAGGGAAGCTAATGAGAAAAAAAAATCCAAAACACATCTATGATGGGAGCATACCAAAGTAATAAGAGCCAACTTGATGAAGAACCCAGTGACTAGGTCAGGATCAATTTAAACAATATAATGATAGCAATGGATTACAACATATAGGATAAATAAATATCCATCATTCCACATCATATAAATGATTCCACATAGTATAAATGAATAAATAGAAGAGAGATATTGGCTCTTCCTTTCATCAAATTTCCAATTTATAAATGAAGACCAAATTATGGAAATAAACAATCACCATTTGGGAAATGCCACAGTAATAATTATGGCTGGCAAGAATTTTCCATGAATGTTATAATTAGTGGGCGAATGCTAAAAGTTAACACCATGAGTAATAAGACAAATTGATATCTTGCACCTCTTGATAAAATACAGGCAGGGGGCACAACACGACCTCTGTGGTGTTCTTGCCAAGCCGACATAATACACAACTTCAACCCTAATCATGAGGAAATACCAGACAAAGCCTGATAAATGTCAAAGTCATGAGTTGTGTCACCTTGGAGGAGACTAAGGACACATGATAGGGAATGAACAGCGGGATCCTGGATTGAATCATGGACCAAAAACATAACAGAGGGGCAACTGGTGAAATTTGAATAAGGTCTGTAGATTCATAAATAGTCCTGAATCAATGTTAATTTCCTAGTTTAGATCATTGTGCTGTGGTTATGTGAGATGTCACCAAGTCCTAGAGCTATCATCACAAACAATGGTAAAAGATCAAATGATTTCTCCTTTAAGATCAACAGAATGTCCTTGCCAGTTTTATTCAACATTTTATTGACTACCTATTCATTACAAACAGGTAAGAAAAATAAAAGGATAGATTAGAGACAAAGAATTAAAATGGTCTTTATTCATCCCAAGCATGCTCGTACACACAGAAAATCCCTAAGAATGTATCACAAATCTACTGGAATTGGTAAAGTTTAGCAAGGTTGCAGGATACAAGGTTAACATATAAAGTTTATTCTATTTCCATATACTACGTATCAGTAACCAACAATTGGAAAATGACACAAGGGTGACCAAAAACATGAAATATTTAGGAATCCATTAAAATATAGGCAAGATCTAAACACTAAAAACCTACACAACATTCCTAGAATTAAAAAAAAAAAACTTGAAGAGATATACCATGTTTATGGACTAAAAGACTAAACACCTGCAGTGCCTGGTTGGCTCAGGTGGTTAACCATCTGATTCTTGATTTCAGCTCAGGTCATGATCTATGGTTTGTGAGATTGAGCCCCCTGTCAGGCTCTGACAGTGCGGATCTTGTTTGGAATTCTCTCTCTCCCTAACTCTCTGTGTCTCCCTTGCTCACATGCCTGCACTCGCGCTCTCTCTCTCTCTCTCTCTCTCTCAAAACAAATAAACATCTATTTTTAATGTTTATTTTTGAGAGAGAGAGTGCATGGGTGCATGTGCCTGAGCAAATTGGGGAAGGGCCGAGAGAGAGGGAGATCCAGAATCCGGAGCAGGCTCCAGCTCTGAGCTGCCAGCACACAGCCTGATGCAGGGCTGGAACTCACCAACTACAAGATCACATCCTAAGCTGAAGTCGGACACTTAAATGACTAGCCCACCCAGGCACCCCAATTAACATTTTTTAAAGAAAAGACTAAATACTATTAAGATGTCACTTTTCCGCAAACTGATCTACAGATCCAATGTAATACCTATCATTATCCCAGCAGTCCTTTTGTAGAAATTGATAAAATGACTCAAATCTATGGAAATGCAAAGGACCTATAACAGGTCTTGAATTTGTTTTATCGTGAAGCTATAGTAATCAGCAGAATGGGGTATGGGCTTAAAGTTAGCCATGCAGATTGATGGCATATAAGGTCCAGAAACAGACTTCTTTAAAGTCAGTTGACTTTCAACAAAGATGCCATTGGAAGAAAGAGGAGTCTTTTCAATAAATGATGCTGTTAACAACTAGATACCCTTAAATAGTCGGGTTAAAAAAAAAGAATCTCCACTGTTACCTCACACCACATCCAGAAATTAACTTTGGCTAGATTACAGAACATTTATAACAACTTTACTCATAATTGGCGTGACCCTCCCTGGCCGCTCTGGCCTGGGCGGGAGAGACGGCTAGGGTTCTTTTCCTGAGGGAAGATAAGAGAGAAGGGAAAAGGGGGGTGTATGGAAATAAATACAACACTCACGGTTTCTGGTTGTGCGGAGAGAAAGAGAGCGAGTTTATTAAGAGGGCTGTATATATACCATCTCAGGGCGGAGAGATCAAAGTATTTGACATACATCAGAATACCAGGTAGAGGAAACGCCCCCATCTGCCTTCAGCAAGGCTGGGAGGCGGAGAATTAACACTGAATGGTATTGATCTTATGCATCTAGGCCTTCTGGTCTATCTCAGCATGACT